>JAOVVI020014151.1:0-11601 GCA_028571085.2 Nepenthes alata | reverse complement strand
ATTTTTTTCTACATGCTTAGTCTCTTATGAATATTAATCATCTTAATCCCATCTAGTTATTATGCTTTCGGTTTCGGATCCTCACAAATGTAACCTAAGAATTCTCCAAAAGCCACCCTGATCGTACACTTTGTTGGATTGAGCTTCATCTTGCGTGCCCTAAAGACATTGAAAGTCTCGTCTAGATCTTAGATGTGGTGATCGATAGCCTTGATCTTGATGAGCATATCGTCCATATAAACCTTCACATTTCTTCCAATTTGGGTTTCAAATATTTTATTTATGAGCTGTTGGTAGGTGGTACCAGCATTATTCAATCCGAATGGTATAACATTGTAACAGTATATCCCTTGGTCTATCATGAATAACGTGAGCTCTTCATCCTCAGGGCTCATCCCTATTTGATTGTAACCTGAGTACACATCCATAAAACTTAAGAGTTCATGTCCAGACATTGAGTTTACAAGCAAATTAATCCTAGGCAGCAAAAAGCTATCCTTCGGATATGCCTTGTTAATATCTGTAAAGTTAACACACATCCTCCACTTTTCATTACTCTTTTTGACCCTGACTACATTCGATAGCCAATCTGGATAGTGCACCTCTCGAATGAATCTAGCATTTAAAAGTTTCTTTACCTCCTCGCGAATGGCTACCAATTTTTTAGCAAAATAGTTCCTTTGCTTCTATTGAACGAGTTTATGACGGGGATCCAGGCCCAACTTATGAACCATCACTTCAATTGGTGTCCCCTGCATGTCACTTGGTACCCAAGCAAAGACATCTGAATTTTTTTGGAGAAAACTGATGAGCCGGTCTCGAAAGGATTGAGGTAAATAACTTCCTATCTGAATGAACTTTTCAGAGTCGTTGGGATCCAAAGGGATTTGGCCTATTGATCTCCAGATTGAGCTTGTAGTAATGTTGTTTTATCACAAAAATCAAGGTCTTCAATAGGTTGGGGAAGAGGTGCCAAAGTGAGTTGAGATAGATAGCATGTCCGTCTGACTACTTAATCTCCGAGGACCTCCCTAATCCCAAATGACATTGAAAACTTCATCTTCAAATGCAGGATAGAAATGATAGCACCAAAGACAATCAAACAATGACATCCGAGCATAGTATTATAGACCGACGGAAGGTCTACTAATAAGAATGAGAGAGTCTTGGATGCAATACTTGGCTAAGTCCCTAAAGTGACTTCGAGTTAGATGACCCCCTAAACTAGCACTGGCTTATTGTCAAGTTCGTAGAGGGGTCCCTCGATTTCCTTTATCTGACTTCTTTTAAATTGTAATTTAAAATAGGTATCAAGATAAAGTAAATTTCTCAAATATTTATTATCAATAAACATTCGTTTCATCTAGTAGTCCATAGCTCCATCAGAAACGAGTGCAGTTATAACCAATGGGTCAGAATGTGAAAAAATTATATGAGTCATATCTTCGTTACTAAAATTAACAACTAATTCCCTAGGTTATACCCTAGGCCTCTTGTTGGCTGCAGTCATCACAGAGTTCTTTCTAGAGTTGTCTTGTGTCGGGCAAGTTGATATCATGTTCATCACTCCCGCAGCTACTTTTTGCCTTGGTTGGTTAGCCTAACCATCACCTGCTATTTTGAAAACCTGTTTGGATCTTTGTAGAAAGCGATTTAGATGGCCTCTCTTGATTAGCTCCTCGATTTTGTTTTTTAGTGTCTGGCAGACTTCAGTACTGTGGCCTCCACAGGGATAGTAGTGGCAATACTTTAACTAATCACCTCCATTTGGATTCTTTAACGCTTTTGACCACTTCAAAAAATTTTCATCCCGAATCTACATTAGGATATTTGTATGTGAATCATTCAAGGGAGTCATGTTCACAAGCCTTAACTTCTTTCAAACAACCTGTTTGAACTTTTGCTACTTCCTCGATCGTTAGGAGTCTTGATGGTCCCCATTCTTCTCTTTCCCTCCACTGCCCTCAGGTAAAAATTCTCTTCTCAGTCAAGCTTCTTCACTTTATTGGCTTCTTCAGCCGCTATATATGCTCGAGCTACGACCTCGACTTCTTTGAAGATCTGGAAGCCCTTGTGGATGAGGTGCTTAAAAAAGCTACCTCCTTCTAATGCAGATAAGAATGCGTTGAGCTCTACCCCATCCATCAGCTTTGAAATTTGCCTAGCCTCTACAATAAGTCAAGATAGAAATCCTCTCAAACTCTTCCACCCCTACTTTACACTAGCAATGTGTCATGGCTGCTTCTCTATTCTCCTGCTAGAAGCAAATTAGGAGAGAATATTATCTGTCATCTCGCCGAATGATCGAATTGAGTTCGCTAGCAGTCCATAAAACCATATCCTAGTATCACCTTTAAGCGTCAAGGAAACATATTGACACATCGTCATCTCATCTAATCCCTGGAGGCTCATATGCTCTCGAAAGTGATTCAAATGATCCATAAGGTCAGAACTCCCGTCATAGACAACAAGATTTGGCATTTTGAATTTTGGGGGGGAGTGGTATCATCCTGATGTCCATTGTAAATAACGATCTGCATGGGTTAGCAGCTCCCCCTCCGGTGTCTTCTCCAAAAACTCGCTGCTAAATATTTTTCAAGATTCTCTTCTACTTGTGGGGGAGCCATCATCTTATTCTCGTTGAGATAATTTCTCAACTCGTAGGGGTTCTGTGCAGTTACCAGTTCTAGACGGCTCATACCCTTCGGAGGGATTTCATCACAAGGGGGCCCTTCCTGGAATGCGGGTTCTTGATTGTCACGTGAATATTGAGGATTTTGCTTCTCTGGGCTTTCCTCCTGATTCGTAGGACTTAAGTGACCTTCAAGTCACAATGGGATTTTTCTACTCAAGGCAACTTGGATCTCAGGGTCCTCATGCTGATTAACTTGCTTCGAGGGGTGCTTCTTACCCTTATTCTTCTTCTTAGACATGGCAGCCTAAGAGGCCTTGGATGGCGCTCCCTTCAATCTCTCGTCCATTTTTTAAAAAAAGGGTTAGAACAGCTATGGAGATGTCGTCCATTCTCGTCACCACTGCTCGTACATACGGATCAAGATGATCGTCCACCTTAATGCTTGTAGGAGGGCCATTACCACATGATGCAGCATCTCTGATTGGGGCACTAGCTTGTACTCGCATGTTTACCATGTTTTAGTTATTGAGAATGTGTTAACCAAACTTTTGTCGGTTCCTAAAAACGATAACAATGTTGCATCCTCAGATCATGATTGTCGTATGGATAGGGATCCAAATACGTCCTCAAATCCGTTCTCCGTATAATCAAATCTGAATCTCGTGCAACACAAAAGAAAAAAGAAAGTCCTTTTTTGAGTGAGAGAGAGAGTGTGTGTAGTGATACACAATATTTTATGTGAAAAATTCTCTTTTGAATGAGAAAGAAAAATCACATGACACTTGATCCGTAAAAGATTTCACTATGGGATTTTTTATTACAAATTACTCAAGTTACAAAAGATAGTGAGAACAGTATTTGAGAGCAGAATAGCGTCTTTTTATCTTCTTTTGTGCTTCCCACCTCTTGCCTCTTCTTTTCTTTTGGGGCTCACTCTGCATGTATTAATGTTGATCGGTAGCCACCTACCCAGTAAGGGACTTGCGTGTACAGGAAAGCCTAGCACCAACCCTGCAAAACTCATCGTGTCGCTCTGTAAAGCCTACTGACTTTTAAAGTCAACTGCTCTTTTTAGAATGCACGTGCTCTACAAAAGCTGACATCTTTTCTGAGACATCACCTTCGTCCCTTCTTGCAGCTGACAAAGTCAGCCACTAACTTTGGTGCACCGACTCCGCAGATTAAGTAGAGTCCTCAGCCATTTTCATAAGTCCTTGGACTTTAATGGAGTCTAAGGCCACTACTTTTCTAGGACCAAATTAACCTCCTGGGACCCCTGAGCCTTCATGGCACAATGGCCCAATTTGTGAAAATGAGCCTTCCAACTGGGTCTTGGGTATCGATACCCATCATAACCGTACCTGGACCAATATAGGGTAATTTTTATTAATGATATTTTGATTTATTTGAAGAGTTATAAGAAACATGAGGCTCATCTGATAATTGTTTTGCAAACATTAAGAGACGGGCAGTTTTTTGAGAAGTCAAAAAATGAGAATTTTGGCTTAACAAGGTGTCTTTTCTCAGTTCCATTATTTTTAAAGGAGGAGTGCGATGAATCAAAAGATCATTGAGGTGGTGACTGATTGGGGTGGCCAATGAATGTTAATGAGGTTTAAATTTTTCCCAATTTTGTCAATTATTACAAACACTTTATTGAAAATTTTTTTAAGATTTTTTGTGTCATTGATACGTCTGACTCAAAAGAACATAGCATTCCATTGGGATGAAAATGTGGAAGAAGCCTCCAAGAGTTAAATAATTAATTAACTTCTATGTCAATATTAGCACTTCCTAAGGGAATTGAAAGTTTTATGATTTATTGCGATGCTTTGGAAAACAAAATTAGGTTGCATGTTGATATAGAACAATAGGAGTACCATTTACAGATCAAGGCAATTCAAAATTTATGATCAAAACTATCCTACCCATGATTCAGAAATAGTTGTAGTTGCCTTCACTTTGAAGATATTAAGACACTATTTGTATAGAGATAAATTTGTGGTATACTCCGACCATATAAGTTTAAAATACTTATTTTTGCAGAAGAAATTAAATGTGAGATAATGATGTTCAAAGGATTTATCAAATTATTATGATAATGAGATTTAATATTAGTCTAAAAAGACAAACATTGTTATAAGTGAGTTGAGTTGGAATTCTTTGGGCATGATGGCCCATATGGTGATTAAACAACAGGAGATGCTCAATGGAATGAAAAATTGCAATAATCATTTGCACTCCTAAAGTTCAAAGATGATGCTATCGTATTTTTAGTTGTAATCGATAATTATTAGAATGATTAAGGAGTCCCATATGGATAATCAAACTTGATGAAAATTATTGAAGATTTTAATAATGAATTATGAGTGAATTTTAACATTTGAGAAGATGGAGTTCTTTTATTCAGAGATCGCATTTGTGTGCCTAACATTAGAAATTTTAAGGATAAATTTTTAAACATGGCCTATAGAGCCAGGTATACTATTCATTTTAAAAACAATAAAATATATCAAGAAATAAAGAGACTCTTCTACTAGAAAAATATGAAGCCAAAAATAGCTACTTTTGTGGAAAGATATATGATGTGCCAATATATCAATGTTAGATATCAGAAGCCTTTAGAATATTTATAATATTTGTTTGTTCTTAGTTAAAAATGGAAACATTTTATGATAAATTTTTTTATCAGGATTGCCTAGAATGACAAGGAATCATGATTCTATTTGGGCAAGTATGGACCGATTGATAAAATCGGCTTATTTCCTTCCTATTTGGACCACACTTTCAAGAGACCATTTGATATGATTGTATATCAAGGAAATTGTAAGGTTATACAGAATTTTAATTTTAATAGTAGGTGAACGTATTTGAAAAGGAAATAATTCTTCACATGGAAATAAAAGAATTCAATGTTATTAATGAATAAAATATTTCAAAATCTAGATACTCAAGATTTGTATAAAAATTTTGAAAAAAATTGTGTAAAGAATTAGGTATGAATCTGAATTTTACTATGACATTTCACCCTAGATAAACGGATAATATGTGACAACGATACACATTTTGAAAGATATGCTTAGAACCTCTACTTTAGAAATGAAATGAAGTTGAGAAAATTATTTTTGCTAGTTGAATTTGCATACAATAATAGCTATACATTGAGTATTGAGATAATTTGAGGTTTTGTATGGAAATAGATGTCGATATCCTATCAATTGGGAAAAAATTAGTAATCATAGATTTTTGGACCCCAATATTATCCAAGAGGTGTCAAACAAGATCAAATTAGTTTATGATTAATTGATGGTTGCTCAAAGTCAACAAAAGAGCTATACTAATCATCGAATATCTGATTTGAATTTTAATGTGAGCGATCATATATTCATGAAAGTATCCATAAGGAAAGGCATATGGAGATTTTGGTTGGAGGAAAATATGATTTGAAATTTATTTGGTAATTTAAGATTTCACAATAAGCCTGAGATGTAACTTCAAAATTAGTCTTATCTCTCAATTCAGTGGATTGTCACGACATATTTCATGTCTTGATACTCTGAAAATATTTTTTGACCATTTATATATTATCGGATATGAACTATTACAAATTGACAAGAATTTGACATATGTTCTAATTCAAATTTTAGAAAAGAGAAATCAAGTTTTACATATCAAGGTGACTCCCTTGGTTAAAATGTTTTAAATAAATTACTTACTCAAAGAAAAATTTGGGAATGTGAGAACAAGATTCAGAAGAAGTGTACTGATCTGTTTACCCAATAAGACATGTAAATTTTAAAAATAAATTTTTTTTAAGGAGAATAGATTTGTAATGCTTAATATTTCATTACATGATTTATGGCATTATCACTATATGAATTGGGTTAATGTAGTGAATAATTACATAATGGAATAATTTGAGAAAAATTTGGATATAAGGAAATCAAACTAGCACTTAAATAGTACTTGTCTCCATACTCGTGCGTGTTTGAAACAGTAGCAGTGGGCCTAAACACCTATGAGGCACTCATGTATAATTTAGACAAATTATGTGGCATCTGAGAGGGATCTACTGTAATGCTTATACGCAAGTGTTAGCACCTAAGGTGTGCCTAATGCAGTATTCGTATGCGCCTATGTATCAAGGTGGCATCTAATGATTGACTTGTGATCATGCATTAATTTAGATATAAAAAGATCTTTGTTGATTGTTCTGTCATTTTTACATGGAAAAAGATAGAGCACGGAGAGAAAGAGAAAGGATGAAGAAGAAGAAGAAAAAAAAAAGGAAAAGATTTTAAAATTTTTTTGAATCAGATTTACTAAATTTGATGTTAAACAGTAGTATATCTAAGTCCTTTTTTGGTCAATTTTTAGGATCTTTTAATTTTATTTATAATTTTTTTTTATTATATATGCATGTCATCATTTACATCTATTTTCTGAATATTATTGCAAGCATGTGTTTTTCTATGGAACGCTTTGAAGTTTTGTTTACTTTTATCAAATGTTAGAAGATTTTATTTATTTATTACCGAATCAGTAAGTATTTTGAAAAATCATATTTATATATAAAAATATTATGAAGTATTAAACATTGTACATTTAACCTTACATATGCCAATTCATGCAAGTGTTTGATAAAAATTTATTTTATTATTTAATTTGAGTTTGTATTTTTTTTCCCAACGTAAAAAAATTTGTTATATTTATTATAAAAAAATTTTTTATTTTTTTAGAATCATTATAAGAAATTGATGGTAAATATTTGAATATATCTTAATATATTAGGCATACTTAAGGAATGTATCTATTATCTACAAGTGGAAAAATAAAATTGACATTTGACTCTATTTTTAGACAATGCTATATAAATAATTTGCCTATGAATATTAAATAGTAGTGTATTTGTTTATAATTATTAGAAGTATGAGGAATTTATTTTTCAAGTTATACCTTTTGATTAGTCGATATACGAATCATTAAACCTTGATTCTCATGATTTGACCTACATGTATATATATTTTAAGATGTTTTGGCATTCTAAATTTTGATTAGTCATATATATGTTTTTGATTTTCAAATTTACTTTATTTTAGTCTTCTAAATTTTGCGGATATATTATATGATTTAGACTTTTGATAATTTCATATGATTTGCATAATTTAATATTCATATATGTGAAGAGTTGTGCATATAAAATTACAATTTGAAATATATTATTGGAAAGTTTAACATATTAGATTTTGTATAGATTTTAAGGTTTATAATCCTTCGATCTATTTTATGGACAAGTATATATATACCATATATATGTGCTTGTTGACCGTTAGGCTTATAATTTGTAATATTTTCTAACAATTTTAAATTAGCGGGTATTTGATACTCGTAAGATATGGATAAATGATACATGTAGAAGTTCTTTTTAGTTGTATTGATATTTTGAGAAACATTTGAAATTTATGTATTAGATTTATGTATATTTGAAATATCTGCTCCTTGTTATTTTGGGACATTGTTACAAATGGATGAGATGTATAGCTCTAATTTGCGATATTTTAGATATTTAGTAAGATATTTTTTCTTACAGATATTTTAGATTTGAGCAAGTTCTTATATTATACAAAAGTTAGACGAGCTTTAGTTTAGTCAGGTTCTATACTCATTACTGATATTATAATTTATTATATTATTTTTGTTATTTACATGGTATATCTGACCTAACTTTAAATTATTTGGGTTCATATTATTTATGGATAACTATTATTTAAATATTATTTTGTTATTATTTATCTACTCGTATTAAAATCGTGATATAAATAGTTATACAATCAATCTACTTAAGAATACATCCAATGCAAAAGAAATCAGTAACCACTTCCGAGATAAGGGGCCCAACAATTTCCCGTGAAGATTTGAATAGACAGGGCTGAAAATCCATATAAACTTGGGGCATTGGAATCACCAAAATCCAAGGCAATTGATTGAACCTCCTCACAAAAGAATAGAGCTGAAAGGGAAGCAGGGGGGAGGCACCGACTTGAGAATAAACAGGTTTAAGGAGTCCTTGTGCATTGGTTTGATCACAACTTCGTACCCCCAACAACTTTGAAAAGTAGTCAAGCATAACACTACGAGCTTCTGGCTCTGAGCCCTAGTAGATCCATTCTCCTCAGTCAGCTATCTAATACAACGAAGGTTCTACTTTTTTTTATAGGCTTCAGTGAAAAAACTCAAGGATCTATCACTCTCGTTGAGCCATTTCACCTCCTCCAAATGTAAAGCTTAACTTAAATCAGCCTAGCATAATTTTTGGCTGAGATGAAGAGAGGCCGAAAGGGGTCGAACTAGTGAACTATGGGATTCCTCCAATCTTGTTTTTGTGGTGCAACTCCAAGACTGAGATCCCCAACCTCCTTATTGATATTCTTGAGAGTCTTATTGATGCATCTAAGCTTCGAGGCAACTTGAAACAAAAAGAGCCCTCAGTTATGGAATTCCACAAATGAGCCATGACCTCAATAAATTTAGGATGTTTAGGAGTTAAGTTATTGAACTTGAAACTATCCCTCATTTTAGTGCAATACTCTCCAAAAATAAGATTATATAAATAATGATCGGAGATCTTAATTTAGTTAAAAGAGATTTTAAAATTCATACAATTAAGATTGCTAAGACTCATTTATTTAAATTCTATCCAATTTTATATAAATCAGGTCCAAGTTATCTCCACGATTACACCAGGTAAACGTACAACCCTCAAAACTAAAATCTTGAAGACTACAACTAAGCATCAAGCAAAGTTACTTATGCAAGACTCAACCACATTACTACCCATAGTCTCTAACCCGTGTAACACAACACTATACTTACTCAGGATTGCCCACGGTTGTTCAACATTATGGCTTGCTTGATCTTCAAGGACGTCCCCAAGGACCTGCCCACCACTATCAGAATGAGTGCATACACGAAGGAGCAAAAGAAGCTTTGGCCTCCAACCAAATTAGTATCTCTACAAGAAATCAGTGCTCAAAAATGTCCATGGAAGAACGATTGACCTTCACAGGATTTCAGCCAATCCAAATACACCCTTCTTGAGAGCAATAATTTATCTTCCAAGTCCAACCACTTATAATAGACCTGATAATAGAATCTATATTATTACATCTGACCCTAATTTTAACTAAATCACATGAACTATGATCAAAAGTCTTAAACACTTTTTGATACGTTTAAATTTTAAATATTCTGACAACCTATAAGAATTATTTGATAATTAGATGATGAAAAATATTTCATTAAGGCTCATGTGATTTCTTTTATTAACTACATCTTGAGGGTCATTTATGGGCCCTTCTACTACCTTATTCTTGGAACTAGAAGAGCAAGCATCCTCATTATCTCCCAAGGACATATCCGTGACAGCTCTTGAGACGTTAGGACAAAGATGCACATTAGGATGCACCGACAATGTATCCTCCACCTCCGAAGTGTTGGGGATCACTCCTGTGAAGAAGTTCTTGTGAATGGAGAACTAGAACGGAGCACTAGTGTACTGGTTCCTTAAGGAAATGAATGCCGGTCAACGATATGTTGACCGGATTGGCGGGCAAGGTTCAGACGGTCAACAAGGGCGTTGACCGGTCTTGTAGAGAATGCGGACGACCAACTGCTGGCCGCCCGCCAGGCAATCCAGAACGACGCCAGCTCAACAGATCTGTTTAGAGATACGTGATCTCAAACAGTTATGCAGGAGCAGTTTTTGGACAGAGCATATTCTGTCCTTGGCTGTACAAGAATATTGCCCGAATTTTTTGGTGGGTAGTTATTGATATTAAAAACAAGTATTGTAACTTGTTATATAGTGAGAGATATTCACAGAAGGTTTGAGAGATATAGAAACAAAAACGTGTGAAGGGAGGGTAATTGTAAGCAATTGTGTGTATGCATTGCGATTGCTCTCTTCTTCAATTTTTTCTTGTTCTCTACTGTGTAACAGGGAAAATTATTTTCAAATCTCTCACATAATGAAACACGTTCTATGGACGGATTGTCCCGTAATTTTTTTCTTAGTTGAAAAGAATTTTTCACGTAAAATATTGGTGTTCATTATTCTTCTTTATTCATTTATTTCTTCATTGTGATGTTTGATCGGGAAAGTAGAGCGCCTCCTCTTTCCCAACAAGTGGTATCAGAGACGTGGTTACATACTCCGTCTTAATGGCATCCTCGTTGTCAAAGAATCTGCCGTTCAGCGTTGAGCAGTTCAATGGACAGGGTAACTTCATTCTCTGGCAAGAGAGGTTGAAGAACATTCTAACGAGAGAGGGGACAGTGAAGACGTTGAAGAAGAAGGACGACAAGCCTATAAATCTGACTGATGATGAATGGTAAGATACGAGAGATTTTACAAGCTGTACCATCAAGTTGTGCCTGGTGGACAACACTCTCCAATAAGTCCTTGGCATAACTGATCTGGCAGAGGTTTGGAAGAAGTTAGAGAGTCGTTACAAGTCTAAATCCTTGACGACCTGGCTTCATATCAAAAAGTAGTTTTATGGCCTGCGATTGTCGGAAGGAGGGAGCTTCGAGAAGCACTTGGATGAGTTCAACAGGATATTGACGCAGATGTCCGCCCTTGACGAAGAAATCAAGGAGGAGGACAAGGCGTTGGTCCTGCTGGCCTCACTGCCGGCCTCCTTTGACCATATTATTACTACCTTATTATTTGGTAAGGATACACTAAAGTTGGATGAGGTTATTGCTTCCCTGCTCATGAACGAGTCAAGAAAATTACAAGGGACCCCGACGTCTGAGGTACTTGTGACTGAATCAAGGGGAAGAAGTAGAGGTCGTGGTCAAAAGTAAGGAGATAAAGCCTGTAGCAAGTCAAGATCAATGTATCAAAACCCTGAATGTCACCACTGTGGCAAGAAAGGCCACACTAAGAAGCATTGCTTCAAATA
>JAOVVI020014148.1:0-11602 GCA_028571085.2 Nepenthes alata | reverse complement strand
AGCAGTTTCTATGAGCTCATGGATATCTTCCTGGGTCAGTATGCCTCGAGCCGACGGGAAGAGAAGCAACCGTGGCATCTCTCCCACATAAAGTAGAAACCGGGAGAGAACCTATGATATTTTCTGGATCGCTTCGTGGCGAAAGCGACGAGGATCCCAAGATTACAGAGGAGATGAAGCTGGGCAGCTTCATCTCAGCATTGACTTACGATGACGTTTTCAAGCACGTGGCCCACAAAAACCCTCAGACTTTTTGAGAGGAAAAATCCATCACTCGAACCTACGCTACAGCAGAAGAGGCCAACGAAGTAAAACATCCATAACGGGTGGATCAGCCTCAGCCATTCCCTGGTGAAGGGAAGAGAAAGTACATTGGAAGAGAACACATCTGCCAGAAGCAGCGCCGAGTGGGCCCCCAGAACACAGAGACTACAGGCCCACGAGTTTCACACCTTTGATGGACACGCGCTCTAACGTCCTCATGCAGATCCATGGAGAAAAGTTCTTAAAGTGGCCAAAATCGCTGAAGAATGACTCTGGAAACCAGTCAAAGTACTGTGACTACCATTGCTCTGCTGGCCACTCAACCGAAGACTGCAAGACGTTGCAGAGAAAAATAGAAGAGCTGATTTGCAGGGGACATCTTACCTACTTTTTCAAGGGGCCTGGACAGAATTCTAGATCGGTGGTAGGAGAAGGCGAGGAGCCTTCTCCTCCCCGGAATAGGATTGCGGTAGGGGTGGTTAATGTGGTCACCATCCGACCTGCCAAGAACTTGGCTGACAGCAAGGAGCAGCAGACTGAGAGGAAGAAGCCGCACACAGTAGATAATACGATTAGCTTTGATGATAATGACTCAGCTCATGTAATGTCCCCCCATGCTGACCCCATTGTTATATCAGCACTTGTTTTAGACGGCAGTATGGACTACCAGCTGAAACGAGTCTTTATCGATAATAAAAAATCTAAAGACTTGATTTACTTGGATGCCTTCTTTCAGTTATGCCTAAAAAGAACCAATTAAAACCCATCGAAGGACCAGTATATGGCCTTGACAATGAACCAGTGCCCGTTCAAGGGACAATCCAATTGGAAGTCACCCAGGGCACCTATCCGAAAATAACAAGTCGCACGCTTACCTTTCTAGTAGTTAACCTACCATCTGTTTACAACGTGATACTAGGCAGGCCGTGTCTGACAACTTTTGGGGTGGTAACTTCAATTCTACACCTCAAAATGAAGTTCCCGACACCTTACGGTGTGGGAGTTGTGTTACGTAACCAAATAATTGGGCGGACATGCTACATGTCCCAGATTACCCCTAGTGGCAGCCCTAACACGGTGGGAGAACTCGATCATCGAAATGAGACCATGCTACAGCAAGCACAATCTAGTGAAGCCACAGATCTGGTCCCACTGAATTCGGAGAAACCGGATAAGTGTGTACAGATTTGCAGCTCACTCACTGGCACACTGCGCACTAAACTGATTACGTTCCTGCAAGGAAATGCTGACATATTCATGTGGACTCCTGTAGACATGCCCGAGATTTTGGCTGAGGTGATGGTCCCCAAGCTGGGCCTTGATCCTGGCCAAAAGTCGGTCAAGCAAAAGCAGAGAAATCACTCCATAGAGAAGCTGATCGTAATCCAAGAGGAGGTGAAAAAGTTACTGGATGCTGGACTTATTAGAGAAGTCCAGTATCCAGATTGGCTTTCGAATGTTGTCATTGTTAGAAAAAGTAACAAAAAATGGCAAAAGTGCATCGATTTTACCGACGTCAACAAGGCCTTCCCGAAAGACAGTTTCCCCTTGCCCAGGATTAACCTGCTGGTTGACTCCACGGCTGGACATGAACTGCTAAGCTTCATGGATGCCTATTCGGGTTACAACCAGATTCGAATGAATTTGGAGGACGAGGAGCATACATCATTCATGACGGACCAGGGCACCTACTGCTACAAAGTAATGCCCTTTGGACTGAAAAACACTGGCGTAACTTACCAACGACTGGTCAATAAGATGTGCGAAAAATAGATTGGTCACAATATGGAGGTCTACGTCGACGACATGCTCGTCAAGAGCAGAGTCACTTGTGACCACATACGTGATCTAGAAGAATCGTTTGAGGTGCTCCGCCAGCATCGAATGAAGCTAAATCAAGCCAAGTGTGTCATCGTGGTGGCCTCTGGGAAGTTCTTGGGTTTTATTGTCTCCCAGTGGGGGATCAAGGCAAACCCAGAAAAGATCAAGGCCCTCGCTGACATGGCTCCCCCACGGAGCGTGAAAGACGTCCAGCGATTGACTAGGCGGCTGACGGCTTTGTCCTGCTTCCTCGCAAAATCTGGTGACAAGTACCAGCCCATCTTTAAAGCCATGAGAGAGACAAAATCCAATGGATTCCAGTGGACAGCTGACTGCCAGACCGCCTTCGATGAATTGAAACAATATCTGGCTAGCCCACCATTGCTAGCGTCACCTAAAGACGGAGAGCAGCTGTACCTTTACATGGCAGTGTCAGAAGTGTCCCTCATCTCCGTCCTTTTGTGCCAGGAATCCGATGTCCAGTAGCCGGTTTACTATGTAAACAAAACATTGACCGTCCCAGAAACACGCTTTCCACACGCGGAAAAAATGGCCCTAGCATTTATCTTCGCTGCGTAAAAGTTGAGGCCATACTTTCAGGCGCATCGCGTAGTAGTCCTCACTGACCAACCGCTGAAAGGTATACTCCAGAAGCCCTACGTTTCAGGATGACTGGTGAAGTGGGCCATCGAACTGGGTGAGTTTGACATCAAATTCAGGCCCAGACCTGCCATAAAAGAGTAGGCTCTAGCTGACTTCGTTGTTGAGACCACGACCCCAATTCATGAGGAATAGCCCACAAAAAATGCAGAACTGCCTGATGAGGTTCCAGAGTGGGTACTCCACTTAGACGGATCATCCATGGATAGTGGCAGCGGATCAAGGGTGGTGCTTACGACCCTTGATGGATTTGAGGTTAGGTATTCCCTCAAACTTGACTTCCCGGTGACCAACAACGTCGCCAAGTACGAAGCCCTATTAGCCAGATTACGGTTAGCAAAGGAGTGCTCCCTCAAGGGGTTGGCGGTTCACAGCGACTCCGAACTAATCGTCAACCAGGTCAACGGGAACTTTGAGGCCAACAACCCTTGCTTAGCCAAGTACCTTACAAAGGCAAGGGAGGCTATCCAGGGTTTCGACAAACTGACCTTGGTTCATGTTCCCAGAACTGAAAACTGGAAGGCAGACCGGCTAGCTAGAGCCGCCGCTACCGAAAACCCAGAACAGTTCTCGAGGGACATGAGGGAGATTCCGAGTGCTCTCAGTATAGAGAAACAGGAGGCGATGCATATTTCTGAGACGAAAAACTGGATGACGCCCTACCTTAGATACTTGACTGACGGATCACTCCTAGAGGACGCCAAAAAGGCTAAGCGAGTTAAAAAGGCAATTGGCTGGTACGCGGTAGTCGATGGGCGACTATATCGCTGCGGATACTCAACCCCGTACCTCTACTGTCTATCTCTCGAGGAGGCTGACTATGTACTAAGTGAAGTTCACCTCGGGATTTGAAGATCACACATAGGCGTGAAGAACCTGGCATTCAAGATCATGAGGCACGGCTATTACTATCCCTTGATAAAAAAAGGACGCACTTGAATTTGTGAAGAAATGTGAAAGCTTCCAGCTTCACGGCAACCTTCATCATCAGCCGTCCGCTGACCTAAAGTCGCTTCATGCTCCATGGCCCTTCGCGCAATGGTGGCTCGATATTCTGAGCCCATTTCCCATTGCCACGGGATAAAAAAAGTTCATCATCACGAGCATCGACTACTTCACCAAGTTGGTCGAGGCAGTCCCGTTGGCAAAAATCACGGAGCGCAATGCACTGGAATTTCTTCGCTAGAACATTGTCTGCAGGTTTGGCATCCCGGAGGTCATAGTGACCGACAACGGGACCCAATTCTTGGGGAAACACTTCACCAAGTATTGCACCAACCTTGGAATCAAGCTGGTCCACACTTCGGTGGCATACCCCCAAGCCATCGGGCAGGTAAAGGTCACGAACCGTACACTGCTCCACGGGTTAAAGACTAAGCTGGAGGACATCGGAAGCTCCTGGGTAGACGAGCTCCCTTCCGTTCTCTGGTCTTATCAGACAACCCCAAAAGAACCAATGCGCGAGATACCCTTCAACCTCTGTTACGGGACTGAGACGGTAATCCCGGTCAAAATTGGGCTTCCAAGTCTCAGGGTGGAGTCTTTCGACCCACAGACTAACTCCCAGAAAATCAGGGAGCACTTGGACTTGCTAGAGGAGGCCCGTGACACCGCCAGAATACGGACAGCAACCTACCAACACTGAGTTTTCTGATACTACAATAAAAAGGTTAAAGCCCGACGATTTGACGTTGGAGACTTGGTCCTACGAGACGTCGATGCGACAGGCAAGCTGGCCGGCCGCTACAAGCGCTCTCCCAACTGTGCGGGACCTTTCATTGTCTCCGTCGTCCTGCGAAACGGAGCAGACAAACTCCAAAACCAGGACGGGAAGTTGGTCCTGCGAAAGTGGAACGTAACCCACCTTAAATGCTACTTCCAATAGGGAACCCATGTACATGCTCGCCCATTTGAATGCATTCATTCGCATGCTTGTTTTAATTTGGTAAAATAAGAAGTTTACTTAGCATATAGAACCCTAGTCTTTGTGTGCATACATATATACTGTGTTTGCCTTGCAGGTTTACCCGATCTAAACTTCCCATAAGTCGGAAGGATCTTCACCCTCTCGTTAAACCCTGGTCATCTAGGTAGCCCAGCAGCGGTTTGAAACCTGGGGTGGCCAATGAGCGGTCTGAAGCCTTGGTCATTGAAGTGGCCCATAAGCGGTTTAAACCTCGGTCATCCGAGCGGCCTGACAGCGGTCGTACTAAACCTTAGTCATCCAAGTGGCCTGATAGCGGCCAAAAAACCGTAGGGGGATAGCACAGCACACGCGATGACCTCCTTTACGGGAAGTAGTAACGTCAGTCAACGACGGTCGAAGGGAGAAGTATTTCTTCTCCAACAGTGGCTGCCTAAGTCATCACTTGTACGGTGCCACCAGGCTCGTTAGCACAGCCGCCTACTCATCTTAAGGACATAGCTCCCTAGGCAACCAAACAGCAGTCACCGGCCAACCAAGTTGGCTGCCTAATGCGACAATACGTATAAACATAAAGCAATAAAAGCAATGGACACCGATTTGAAAAGAATTTCCATTTTATTTCTTAAAAATGCAGTACAATTTACACATATCCAAAAAGTACTAATAAAAAGAAAGTACAAAAGGCTATAAGGGCGGAGGCCCCCTAGCTATCTCGGGGCTCTCCCACTAAGTCTTCCTTACGTTGTGCCACTCGGTTACTCTAGTTGATAAACTCAACCGGGAAGTCGAGATTGATCAACCGTGTGACGCGCCGTTGATTGTTGAGCCCCTCCAACAGCCGGGCGTGAAGCATACCACTGATCTCCTGGGGGCAGACCTGGAGGGTTAACTCATTCTCTGAGGTTGCTACTCGATCGGTAAGCCGTTTATTTTTTGCTCTATGTTGGTCGTTATCTTCCTTCAAGCGAGAAACCTCAGCCCTCAAACTGGCACTCTCTGCCTCTGTCCCCGCCCAGGCAGCCTCGAGAGCTGCCATCTCCTTGTGATGCACCCCTGCTGCATCAGCTAGCTCGGCGTCAAGCCAGACGATCTCCACATTCTTGTGAGCGATTATGCGATCGTGTTTCTCCACCTCACGGGAGAACGTAGAGACCAGCCTCATCGACTTCACCGGGAAAAAAAACCAAAGCGTCAGTAATAAGCACAGGAAAGAGAGGGATGCAGGAAGGCCGTCATAGGGATCATACCTCATAAATCTTCCTCATGGGCTCCTTGGGCCTGGACTTTGGACGTGGACCAGGCGGAGGTGGGCCAGCAGCATCCTCTCGGGCTAGGCTCACCACTGCCTCCTCCAAAATTCTGTCTAGGAACTCATTAGTTTTGCTCACAGCAGCTGCAGGCTCCTCTCCGGCGGCCTCTGAAGCAGCTTCAGTAGGCACTTTCCTCTTGCTACCTCTGGAGCAGCTGCTGGAGGGTCAGCCCTTACCAACGACTCCACAATAAAAACCCACGAACCCTCTACCATATCACGAGCTGTGTCCTTCGCGGATCCCATCCAGGCAGTGCCTGGAACCACTTTTGCCGCATGCTGGGCCAGGATGATTCCTCCGGCCTCCGCTCGCCTGTCTTCAACGGTCTTCCTGCGCCTGCAGTGCTGCCGGATCTGCCACAGATCCTAGCAGCCACATAATCAATACGCGACGAAGACGATGAAGGCTTCCCAATCGCCTTCTCAGCAAACCCCTCCTCCATACGTCTCGTGCGGATGATCACACCCTTCGAATCCTCAGGGTTCATCATCATGATCGGAAGCCTTGGTTTTTGAACCAAGGACGGTGGTCCCAGATTTACCTTCTTGGTTTCCACTCGGGAAACCAAGAAGTCCCTCTTGAACTCGTCCGGGTTGGCTTGTATGGCCTGGGTTAGCCATGCGTAGGCGGCAGACTCTGCCACAGACGACGTACCAAAGTACTCCTCCGAAACTTGGCCCCATTCTCTCGTAAGGGGCCAGTTCTCTCCCACCTTCACGAAGAAGAACTGGTTCTTCCAGCTCTTCAACGAGTCGTGAATGGCGTTATTAATTTTTATTCCAGTACGGGGAGAGAGCGATATGAACTTGCCCCCTGGTTCACTTTGAACAAAACCCTAACGCCGGACATCCTAAATTTTTGGCCATGTTTTTGAGCAAAAATGCACAAAGTGCAGAGATATACCTCAAGGCTTTGGTGTGAAGCTGGGCGATAGGTACTCGCAGAGCCTTCATGATCAACTCCAGTTCTTCCGACGACGGCAGGCGGAGGCCGCTCCTAAGATGGGCCTCGTAAACGATAATGTGCTCCTCCGGTGGAGCAAGGCCCTGTCATCCTTGCCCGGAACTCTCCAGGATATCTCCTTCGGGATGTTGAATTTGACGCACAGAGTTTTAACGTTGTTTTCTCTCAGAACAAAGGCAAAATCGGCGGCAGAAGCCATGGTCATGCAAAAATCTAGGGTTTCTTAGAAAGCTTCTCTGAAAGACGGGAAGGAAGAAGACGAAGGTCTGATGGCACAAACAGTTTTGAAGTTTGGAAAGAAAGACTTAGGCGCCAAGCACGAAACCCCTCATTAAGGACGCCATCAGCACCGCCACGTGTCGCCTCCCTACTTGGCCCTGTAAAAGGTGGATCTTTGGCACATTAATGGCCAGGATATCCGCTCAACCAAAGGGAGACACGTGCCGCACTCTACAAGGTAAACCGGCTAATGACCACGCAAGACTCTTCTACAATTGACCAGGACGGTCAACAATTCTGGTGATCCAAAATTGACCAAAATTGTCAATAATTCTGGTACTCTGAAATTGATAAAAAATGGTCAACAATTTTGATTCTCCAAAATTGACCAAAATGGTCAAAAATTATGGTACTTCGGAATTGATCAGGACAGCCAATAATTCTAGAATTAACCAGGATGGTCAATGATCTTGACCAAACTCTCTTCCACACCTCTCATGAAGTTTCACGGGATCCTTAAACTCCGAAAGTAATAAGGGGCATCTCATCATGAACATACATCATGAACATACTGGAGGCCAGAGATCTGACCACCAGCATGGAGGGCTAGTGATGGGTATTCTAAAAATGGGCTGGCCCAAAATGTTAACGGAAGCCCAAGAAGGACGACCAACACTTGGACGGTTGAGTTAAAGAATGGGCCCAGAGACTGAAAAGCCCAGGATAGTCAACGTGGTGTTGACCGTCCGGGCGGCCAACTTGTTAGCAGACGGTTGACTCCACGTTGACCGTCTGCACACGACACGTCAGGCCCAAAAGAGGATTTTCTACAGGATTGGGCCTGATCCGTTTGGGCCCACGACTTATCAGGCGGCCAACAACAGCTTCCCAAGCATCTTAGACGATCCCAGTTGCAACCAAAAAGGGCATTGATAAAATTGGTGCCCTTCAAATAAAAAAGACGCCAGCATTTCCTGATTCCTTACCAGTTGGGGCACTACAACGGTAATATACTCAGAAGGAAGGTAACCGGTTTGGAAAGCTGTTGGCCGCGTCATAAGGAAACAATCACGATCAGCTTTGCAATTGGCAACTACTTTAGAAGGCATGCCAGCCAGCAGATCACGGAGGCAATTGCTCTTTCCAAAAGAGGAGGATCGTCCCCTCGACCATAAGAGGGACCCCTGATTCACCATTCAGGACACGCTTTCAATTACTATGGAAAAGTCATACGATCTCAATAACTCTCTGAATTACGCTTTCGATTACGTTTTCAATCAGACTCGAAAATACAAGTGCTCGCAGCGAACGACTTTCTCAACTACTGAAACTCTGAGAACTTCCAACACAAATACGAGCAACCCTAAGGCAACAAGTGAGCTCTCACGGCCATTTACTGCCTTCCCACTTTTCAGATTCATAGAGGCCTCACGTCTCTCTTACATATGAAAAAAATACTCTCTCTTTGTCTCTCTCTTTTTCTCTCTCTTTTTCTCTCAAGCTTTCAGGTTCCTAGCGAGCTCTCACGGTCGTTTACTGACTTCCCACTTTTCAGATTCATAGAGGCCTCACGTCTCTCTTACATATAAAAAAAACACACTCTCTTTGTCTCTCTCTTTTTCTCTCAAGCTTTCAGGTTCCTTCTTTCAAAGACTGCTTTACTGACTTGAGCGTCGGAGTATTTTCGGTGGGACAATATCCCTCCGACACACAGACCTCCTGTTCTGCTTAGTAGTTTGCAGGATCCAACTCAGAGAACGGAGCCGGAACCACGACGAGAGGATCGCCCGAATCTGTTCAAAATTTGGATCTAGAGACGTATCAGTATTTAATATTTTTAAGTGCCTTGTCTTTGAAATATTTGCAGGGTTTTAAGAAATATTAACATTTATACAATTTCAAATATTTGAACCTTTTTGAGATCTTGTGATTTGGACATTGAACTTTTGAGCATTGGGATTGTGGCATTTGAATATTTGTATATAGATTACAATTTCACATATAAATTCACACGTGGACATCTGATATTTGGATATTTAAGCTATAGAAAAAGAATGAATACAATATTTTTATCTTATGAAAAAGTATAAATATCAAATTAGATAATAAAATGGAGTTTAATTCAAAATATTGTATAAACTATATCATGTGCGGTTAAATGTACAAGTTTATAAATTTTCATCTCAAATATTATATATATAATTATAATATCTCAAAATATCTCATTATTGAAAACTGAATAACCTCCAAATCCTTTTGCCAAAAATCAAACAAGATCTTAAAAATTTTGGTAAAAATTACATGCATATTAATAATATTCAAAATAATAAGGTAAAGAGTGACATTCATGTAAAGTAAAATAAGAAACGTAAAGAAAACTCGAAGGAATTTAAAATAGATCAAAAATAGTAATGCATCCTTGGATTTGAGTTGTTGTATAGATTAAGGAGTCACCTAATCTTATGTGTCAGATTAAATTGAGGTGGGTCCATTTTTTATCTCTAATAATTTAGATCCTGTGTAACACAACAGATAAATAAGAGGTTAGAAGATTGACGTGACTCATTTTTTTAATTTATTCTTTAATGTTTAAATCATAATTTTTTTTCAATGGATGAAAAGATGTAAGGATGTAAGAAACATGTGTAGATGCATGTTTTTTATGGATTGAGTGTGAGTACGTTCGATTGAGGGGCGGCTTAGAGGTGCACTTGATTAATAGGCGGCTTAGAGATGCACTCGACTTAGGGATTGTTTAAAGTTGTGCTCAACCAAGGGACGGTTTATGAGATAGAGAATTTAGTTTTAAGAGTGCGCTCCGTCAGGAGGCAGTTTATGAGGTATGCCTGACTGAACGGTGGTTTATTCAAGGGTGTACCCGGTCTGGGAGAAGCTTATGAAGTGCACTCGACTAAGGAGCGACTTAAAGGCGTGCTTGGTTGAGGGGGGCTTATGAGATGGAGGATTGAGCTTTTGAGTAAAGTGTGGGACGCCTAAATGTAGAGCGGGCATCTTGGACGGAGGGCATGTGCCGAGATGGAGGACATGGCTCCTGGAAGGAGAACGACACTCCTGGATGGAAAACATGACACATGGATGGCGAGCCTTCTAGATGGAGGATATGCCTTTTAGATGGAGAGTATTGTACCTAGATAAAGGATATTGTGCCTGGATGGAGGGCCTCTTGGATTTAAATCGGGCCGCATGAATGGAAAGTGGGCCTCTTAAGTGGAGGGTCCTGCGCCTGGATGGAGAGCCTTTAGGTTGGAAGGCATGAAACTTAAATGGAGGGCCTCTTAGATGTAAGACATGGTACCTGGATGGTGGACATGGTTTCTGGATAGAAAGTGGGCCTCCGGATGGAGAGCCTCCTAAACGGAGGGTATGGCGCCTAGATGGAGGGTCTCTTGGATGGATGACACGACGCCTGTATGATGGCCCTTCTGGATGGAGCGCATGACTTTTGGATAGAGGACTTCCTGGATGGAGGACATTGCGCTTGGATGGAGGACCTCTTGGATATAGAGCGGGCAGTCTGGATGGGGAGTTGGCCTCTAGATGGAGGGCACTGCTTAGATGGAACACCTCTTAAATGGAGGGCCTCCTAGAAGGAGGGCATAGCGCCTGCACGGAGGGTACGGTGGAAGATATGGTACTTGGATGGAGGGCCCCGTGGATGGATGACATGGCGTTTGAATGGAGGGTGTTAGAGACTTTTGTCTCATTGGCATATTCCGTGACCATATGTATAAGTATATCGATGTCGGGTTGTCGGGTTAACGTCCGTAATGTCCGTTCTACTCTCTAGTCACTCGAGCCGTCCGAAAACCCCTCCGCGCTCGCCTGGAGCTCGATCCGCGCTCGAGCCGAAAAACCAGTAAGTAGCCCGCTCGCCTGCCGCTCGAGCCGAAAAACCAGTAGGTTGGCCGCTCGATGCGTGCTTGAGCCCCGCTCGAGCACCCGCAGGGTTTCCCCGAAATCCTCCTGGCGCCCGCCGCGCGCTCGAGCCCCGCTCGAGCGTCGGTCCAACGGGCTGATTTTTTAAACGTGTTTTTGGCTCCACTATAAATACTAGCCTTATGCTTTGAAACCCTAAGGACTCCAAGCACGCCACAACCTCTGTATACATTGTGTGGAGCTATTGAGAAGACATCCCTTCATGCTTTAATTGAGTTAGCCTATCTTGAGAAAACCAAAAGCTTCATCTTTGAGCTCCATGTTCTAAAGGTTTGTCTCATTATTTTTCTATCTCTTTGAACCTCAAACTTTTCATCCTTCTACCTTCATCGGAGACGTCGGTGCGTTGAAGAAGGAGATCCGATCGTGTTTGGTAATTCAAGTGGCACGAGAGGGAAGATTGGCTTGAAGACCGGAAGGTGTCCGGTTCCGTTGTCGCGGGCAAATCCAAGGAGTTCCTTGGTAGGGATCACGTGTCGGG
>JAOVVI020014147.1:0-11602 GCA_028571085.2 Nepenthes alata | reverse complement strand
GCGAGCGGGCGGCCCTTGGACGGGCTCGAGCGCGAGGAGGACGGACCGAACAAACTTTAACCCGACAACCCACAACCAGACATCAAAACAATGATACATAAGGTAACGGAATATGCCAATAAGACAAATATCTCTAACACTGTAGAATCCATGTGTCGGGTTTTACGCTATCCGGATTCGACGAAATCCATGTTGTTAATGTTGTTTGTTATTCAGGTCGTTCGCGCTGACATTCGGACCAGGGAATCCCCCCACTTATTCGTGATATCAGATTCCAGGGAATTACCGTTGCTTATTGACACTCTTATTATCTTTGAGATGTGTGGGTCAAGTGTGACCTATTTTGCCTAGAGTCGTATTTACAACGTGTTGTAATTCGCTCGGATATAGTAGATGGTTAGATTTATGTTGAGATCTTGATAGTTTGGTATCCGAGATTGTTATTATTGTATACCATTTTTTATTATTATCACTTGTTAGGTTTTGACTCACTCTTATATTTTCTTGGTTTCAGATTGAGCTGATTGTATAGTGTAGACCGTGAGATCTTACTTATGCTGTAGGACTTTCAGGTAAAGTGATTTGTGGAGGTTAGACATTATTTATCAGTGGGAGACAAATAAGATGGGTTATTGACAGAAATTGAGTAGTTTTTACTTGGGTTGCGACCCGTGATTCTTAGCAGTTGTTATTTCGGGATGATTATATAATGTATTGATGAATTTGATAGTGGTTTAATTTAATTGTGTTGTTATTATGAAATATTATGGATGATTCTAAATTTTAAGGTTTTTGCGTGAGTGATCTGAGCTATATTTAATATTTTAGGTTTAGATCGTCACACAATCATAACATTAGAGCGAATTGATTGTAATGGGAGCACCACATCACATGTTATGATGGTGCTGACGAAAGGGCACGCCGTTTCAGCATTTTTAAATGAACAGTTTTAGGCTAGGGCTATTTAAGCACTAGCTCCTTTGCCATTTCTGCAAGCTTTTATACTGCGAACATTTCTGCTTCAGTTATTCATCACTCTTCTTTTTGATCTACCTTAGCCTTTAAATCGCTGACGAAGGCTTCATTGACATTCCTGACCTGCTAGCTTGGCCAGCGGGATCATCGTCTTCATCTGAACCTACGTCTTCAACTGAGGAGGTAAGCTTCTACAAGGAGATATCAGTGGAAGTCGGAGCAGAAGACTTGGTAGTCATAGCGGCTACTAAGGACAGGCACCATTCGGAGGCCTCGATTCCTGGACTCCCAGGGTTTTTGAGGGTGCCCCCTAGTTTTGAATCCTCTGGATCTTCAAACTCCCTGTGTTTGCGGAAGCCCGTGGCTGCTCTGTGCTGATTGTTCATGCAGAACGAGCTCTTGCAGAGGTGGAACACTAGGTTAATGCCGCTGTCAGTGATGCTCTACAGAATCAATAGCGAGCCAATTATCTCGACTAGACTCTGTCTGAGTCCGAGGCGAGAGCACCAGAGCTCTCCAAGCCCAATGCTCGAGCTTTTGCTCAGATCACCTCACTTGAGGATGAGCTCCAGGAGAGTTGGCGGCGGGCCAACGACCTACCGGACATGTGTGCCCAACTGGATGAAGTGTGGTGGTTGAGACTCTAACCTGAGGAGTTGGCCTCAGTACTGGAGTGGCAATTCTAGGAGGACATTTGCTTCTATAAGCGGATCGTCTCCATGGCGACTCCGAACTTTTCTATCGGCGTTTTGGACTCCCGGAACCCTGGAGCTAGCTATCATGTTGAGCAGACCAGATACCTAGAGCTGGAGGGCAGAGGGCCCATGCGCGTCCTTCGAGTGGCCCTCAGCCATAGGATGGCACCTCTACTAGGCTTCAGTAGCATTTTGTGTATTTTGAGACCAATAAGTGCCTTTATGACGCACGTCTTTAATTCTTTAATGAAATATATTAAATCATTTCAATTATTGTCGCATGTTGTGTGTGATTAGAGTATTCGAGTGTTGCTTTCTACTACTTGATGATCGTCAAATCAGGTTATGTGGACCTCTGGTGAACCGTTCTTATGATCGTCAATACTCACAGTGGTCTGTCCTGAACACTAGGTTGGGACGAGGGCTGGTCAGATCAACCTCCAGCTTGCCAAGGTAGTTTGTCGCTAATTTTCCACATTAGGAAACGGGGCATTGTGGTCTTGGAACCTACACACTGTTCTACTAATTGGTCGACCCAAATATGTTAAACCATTATTACTAAACGTCAAGGTCAGCTATCCGTGCAGGGAAGCATAGTGTTAGGTGATCATTCTTGATGATGTGTGATTGACGTGCTACATTGTCTCCATGGTGCGGCATGTGTTGTCGCCATTATGGGCCATGCATGCCTCTTCGATTCCCCTACATGACGCTGTTTCGATCTCGGGAGAGGCTTATTTAAACTCCAGGTCATTGCCACTTCCCGCACTATTCCTTCTTGATCAAGTTGCTTTGCGCATGTGATCCTCTTCTTACTTATTCTTACATGGCTTCCGAGAACATTTATACTATCTAGTCCACTCTCACCGCCAGCGATGTTAAGTCTTTGTTTACTCTATATAAGATTCCAAATACCATGAAGTACAAGCCGCCAGGCGTAAACGATAGAGTGTGCTCCCCGCTGAAGTGGTATATCATTGTTTACAAGTCCCATTTGAAGAGAGGGCTTCATTTTTTGATTGCGTCGAAGCTATACGAGATCCTTACGGATTTGGGAGTTTCGATGGCAAGGCTTCAGCCTAATGCCATCCGATATCTAGGCTTCATGTGCGATTTTGCCCTCCAGTATGGTTGCAAGTTTATTATTAGGTCAGTGAAGGTGATCTTTTGCTTTAACTAGAGTGCTGAGTGAATTTTGATGTCTCCTCACCTGGAGTTCCATTTCCAAGGGACGAATCTAGACTTGATGAAGAAGTGAAAGGACCAATACTTCTATCTTGCGGTCCCTCCTAAGTGGGCCCCTTTGAATGAATGGGGCAACATGTGGGCTTCTCTTGTTATTGTTGTGGGAGACTGGGAGAACCTGAAGAAGCCGCTAATAGATCTTATCTAGGCACATGTCGATACCTTCTGGGACAAAAACCATTGGCCAACTGCAGAGGTCTTTGAGGAGGATGGTTCCTACTCTTACTTCCCCATCGGGCTAGGCGTCTGGGGCTATTGGGTTGGCTAAGGGCGATGAGTCCTCCATACCTCCTGCATTGGTTGTGAGTGACCAAGGGGCGGATGCTCAGGTTGAGCCAATCCCAATGCCAATTCTAGCTTAGTACGGTGTTCCTATTATTATTGTCTCCTTGCGCAAGGAGCCCATGCCTTGCCTCCCTGCTACCGTTGTTGAGGAGGCTCCTTGTGATGATTGAATGGCTAATGTCCTAGCCAAGGAGGCCGATGAGGGTCATGTAGTGGTGAGAATAGGAATGTCGGAGATCAACTTGACCGCCAGGGCCAAGGAGGCTGCTGAGATGCCTCGCTTTGAGCCCTCTGAGCTCAAAGTTTCAAAGGCGATCGGAGCCGTAGAGACAGCCGAAGGGCCTTTCCCCGAGCCCTCAGAGCCTGAGGTTCAAGGGGCGATGGAGGCTGAAATGCTACTAAAGTCACTGAAGGGTCTTCCTTTAAGCCCCCGAAGCATGAGGTATGGGGCCGGCGGAGTCTGTGGATGCCATGGAGGTTGTTGAGGTGCCTCCCTTCGAGCCTCGGGAGCTTGGGATCTTGGAGGCAGTTGAGACCAAATCAAGTTGTTCGCCCTTGGAGAGGCCCTTCTTTGTTGAAGTATGTTCTGAGCAACTTCTAGCCTCCCTCCCTTGCTTTTATTATCATTCGACTAATCAGTTCTCCCCTTGCAGTTGTAGGAGAGTGTCTACAAATTTATTGTCATTGTCAACAGTCTAACCCGGACTCACGTCAACTCAAAGGAATTCAGAGCAATGGTGGAGCGGGCTACCGGTATCGAATGCAAGTTGTCCGAGGCTAGGGTGAAGAATTCCTCCCTCAAGAATTCACTCAGTGAGCCGAAGAGGTGCTACGCTTGTCTTCGGGACAAGATTCTCTGGCTTGAGGGCTAGCTTAGGACCTCTCTCAACCTGGATGAGGCTATGGAGGCATTGGACCATAGGTACTTGGCCGGCATCAGTCTCTGCCGACATATAGTGAATTTGATGGTCCTGGGCTTTCCGATTTCCATTTTTCATCTAAGGAATGCCAGCACTCAGTAGCAATTAGATTTGTTGGATTATGGCAGGGATGCCACTCTACCTTTGCCTTATCCACCCGGGAGCCCCCAACCCCAGGATCATCCTTCCTTTGATTAGGAGCTCACTTTATACATCTTGATTTTTGTAATGAAACAAGTAAACCATTGAGTGTATTATTGCTAGTGTTCATGTGTACAGAGCGAGCTTTCATTTACTCCCTCCACCCTTTTTTTGGCTTTGCCAGTTAAGTATTTTTGCTATTGTCGCTGGGCTTGTTTTGGGCACATAAGCCCGATCGTGCTCGTTCCCTTATTGGAATGTCGCAGCACTTTGATTTTGCGTGGTATTGCTCTTTTCAATAAATGGGACGTCGTTGAACGTTTGTAAGTGAGCAACCTCACTAAGGTCGCCTAGGCTTTTTGGCCATAGTCGCCAGGCTCGGGTGAAGTTGTAGGCCATCGTCCACATGTAATCCTCGATGCTCAATTATATTAGAAGATGTCATAACTTTTGTGTGTCTGGTCCTAACCTACTGTTCATGGTTGACTGATGGTGCTCGTCCTCTTAGGAGAGAATCGTTGCACGCATGCCGTAGAGGCCCCCTAAGGTTTTAATAGCTGTTTGATGGGGGATCCGATACTTGGTCTGTGAGCCCCCCGGGTCGTGGTGTTCGATCGCAAATGGGCCACTCAATAACGAGACCGAGGTTCAGAATTCGATTGTGTATGGGCCGCTTGGTAACGGGATCAAGGTTCAGAATTTGACCGCGCATTGTCCGCTCGGTAATGGGATCGAGGTTTTAATTGGATCACTACCGATTGGGTGACATGTGAGAGGGAACTCACCCGACTTAGGGGAAATTTAAGTCATTCAATTTAGAAGCATGGTATGTTTACAATAGACATTTTATTAATTAAAGCATCGTATGTTTTACAAGCATTCGGAATGATGCATGTTTATCTTACCTAGGTGCGGTGGAGCCTTACTGGTAGTACTTTTTAATATCGGAGGAGTTCCAAGTCCTTAGGACTAGCTTACCATCCTGGGGATGCAAGTTGTATGTACTGCTTCGGAGGATGGCCGAGATGAGGAACATTCTTTCCAAGTTGGGAGAGCCTTATTCCTATTGGCGACTTTGTTTGCTATCTATACACTGCAGGACTAGGTCTCCACATTGAACTAGTAAACTTTCACTTTCTTATTATAGTACCGTGCGATTTGTTACTGGTAGGCCGCCATTCATAGGTGTGCTATGTCTTAGGCTTCTTTGAGCAAATTGAGATACTTCTTAAGCCTTTGAGAGTTGCTAAGTGGGTCAAATCATTCTACCCAAAAGTTGGACAGTTCAACTTCTATTGAGATAACCGCCTCAATCCCATAACATAGGCTAAAGTGCGTCTTGCAGGTCAGCTCCTTCGGCGTCATTCAGTATGATGACAAGATAGACCGCAGTTCATCTACCTAAGAGCCCTCGGCATCTCTAACTTCGTCTTCAGCTCGTATAACAACATATGGTTCGTTACTTCTTCTTGCCCATTCATTTCTGGGTAGGCAATGGGAGTGTGAACCAACCTTATCCATAGACTTGCACAGTACCTGGTAAATCGCTTACTGGTAAATTGGGTTCTATTATCGATTACTATGACCTTAAAAATCCCAAACCAGCATATGATACTCTAGTGAACGAACTCCATCCCATACTGTTTGATGATCTGCGCCAATAAGAATGCTTTGACCCACTTAGTAAAGTAGTTGATACTCACTATGATGAACTTTTTTTGTCCAGACGTTATAGGTAAAGAGCCGACTATGTCAAGCCCCAATTGTGTGAAAAACCAAGATGATTGTTGGGCCGGCAATTCCATACATGGCTAATGAGTCATGTTCCCATGGATTTAGCAATTCTCGTATCGCGCTTCATCGAGGGCCAATAGAAGCCTTGTCGCTTGATCTTGAAGGCTAGATTCTTACTTTCAATGTATGACTCGCAGATGTTGAGGTGCACCTCACCCAGAGCATAATCAAACTCTTATTGTAAGGTCTAAGTTTTCAAATTCTGTTAATCATGATTAATTAAACTAATATAATCAAATTAAAGTCATTGAATATAGAAAGTGTGGAGAAAAATTGATTTTTGGGTCAAGTTCGGGCAGTGCTTGAGGCACACCCAAAGTCCACTGGGGTGCATTTTCCAGTGGTGCCGTTTCCAAGGAGCACCTGAGGTGCACTCAAGCGCGAAAACTAGTGGTGCCATGCCCGAGGGGTGACCGATTGGCATTCAAGTGCCAATTTAGGTATTTGACTCGTGCGCTTAGCTTTTTTTCGTCATTTTTGCTAAAGAGGAGAAGAGGAAAGAGAGGAGAGAAAGAGAACGCGACGGTGAAGGGAGAGAAGAGGAGATTGAAGCTCTCGGGTATGTTTTCGGGGTGGAGCTTATTAAGAAACTTATAGATCGGGTCGAGATAAGTGCACTGATATATTTTTCTTTCTTGTTGCTCATTCCTTACCGTTCTTTTCAGGTATTCTTGTTCAAATACTCGTTAAAACTTAGATATTAAAGTATTCATATGTTAAATGTACATATATGTCGATTTGCTTTCTGATTTTAAAGTTATGTATAAGAAGAAACGAGTATTATGTATTGAAAAGAATTATGAAATTTTGAAAGAAAACACTGTAATTATGTTAAGAAATTATGAACTATTTTTTAAAAGGGTAAAAACTAAGAATGTATGAAATTAAGTGCATAATTTTCTAAGAAGTTAAGAAATTAGACCAAAAAATATTCGACAAATAGTATATTTTACATGCTTTAATATATTATAGTGGGAGATCATTGTTTGTAATGAAAACTCTTTGTAGTTTATGGCCTCATCTATAGTATATATAAATATAAACGACCCACTTTTGGGTCAAGAATAGGAGGAAAAGGCTTTAGATTGTGTAGAAGTAAACACAATCCAAATGTTGATCGACCGCGCTTTTAGCTAGTAAGGCCTACTGGCCCTTATCCCCAAAAAAAGTAAGTTTTTAGCACGATTTAATGAGTAAGATAATCAAAGAACAACACAAAGAATTTGGGATGTATTATGAAATTATTTTCTGATCATGTTTTATAATTATCCATTTATTCCTATCCCTTCTGATCTGTTACGTTATATTTTAAGTGTAAAGTATGCATATTCTTTGATATATATGTACATTATTAAATATTTAGCTCACTTTCTTACTGTTTTTTCTAACTCTTCAAATCAGTTCCATGAGCCCGTACCGGGCAATCAAGATTAGAGGATAATGTGGACTTGAAGAGCCTAAATTATAATGATTATGGATGATTTATATTATTTAGCATTTTCGGATAATGTTTATTGTATCTAGATATTGTAATTTAGTTTAATTTCAGTTTTGGGTGACAGATGTAAAGTAAATAGGTTGTGGCCGATATTTAGAAGGTTCGGTTGTTATATTATAGAGTTCGGTATTGGTTATTGTATTGTGATGGCCTTGGACAGATTTTTATGTGTGAAATTGTCGTTCTGGTGTAGGAAAGTGATGTTGTATCTAGCAGGTGTTCCATATAATATGGTTGACTAATGCTGGAAGTTCTTAGCTTCGCTTATATATAAGTCATGAATATATTTGCTTTCACAGGTTATTGATATTGAATGCGGTTTTAATTTTAGTAGGCATCTTCTCTTATTAGAGGTCCGATCGGAGTCACTGATATTGTGGCATGTTTTTGGATTCTATGTATGTTATTTATTTATTTATATTGAAAACAGTTGAAGTATCTCACGTTCAATGAATCCTTTTTTCGATTATTGTGTTAATTGTTTATGATTAGGAATAATGACGGGATTTGGACGTATTCTATCACACTTCTGGTGTGAGACACCTCATGTAGGGGGGGGGGGTGAGTATCCGCGGGTACAGCCTCCCATCCATGACATGTACTAGCTTGCTATCTTCTTCATACGCTTGACCTCCTTCAGGCTCTCCGGTAGGATGTCGTCGGTCAGATACCTCCTATATGTAGTCATCTAGTTATCATTGTTGGCCACTTGCAGACACTTCACGCTCGGGGTCGTCTATACTCGGAGTGGCAAGGACTTCCCTCATGTCTCTGGTGTACTACTTTGGACTCTTGGCTACCGCGACCTTTCCTAGATAGTTTGCCTTCTAGTTCTGTTCACTCGGGATGTGGATCCATTCAACTTTGTCGAACGCTTGGGTCAGGCCTCTCGCTTTAGAAAAGTACTTCACGAGTAGCGGGTTCGAAGCATTGAAGTCCCTGTGAATATGGTGAATGGCCAACTCGGAGTCGCTGTATAGGATCGGGGATCTAGCCGAGGACTCCTTCTCTAGTCAGAGTCCAGCGAGCAGCACCTCATACTCAGCGATGTTGTTGATGGCTGGGAATCTGATGGTCATTAAGTACTTTACCTCAGAAATGTCCGAAGTCTTCAAAACCACACTTGCTCCACTTCTCACTTGCGTTGATGACCCATCGTCGTGTAAATTCTAGGCCGAAATTTCTACTTGGTTAGTGTCTTCAACAAGGTTGAGAATGCCTGGAACTGGGGTCACCGCTTCAATGATGAAGTCCGGGGGGCCTGATCCTTCATGGCTGGCCGTGGTCAGAACTCCACGTCAAACTCGCCCAATTCAATAGCCCATTTAACCAGTTGTTCAAATATATCTAGTTTCTACAAGATTCCTTTCAATAGCTAATCAGTCAAAACAATGATCTTGTGTACTTCAAATTACGGGCTCAGCTTTCGAGCGGAGTAGATAAAGGCTAGTGCAATCCTCTTCGCATGCGGGTAACGGGTCTTAGTGTCTGTCAAGACCTTACTAATGTAGTACACTAACCATTGTACACCGGATTGCTACCGAATAAGGATCAAACTCAGTGCCGTATTAGAGACTATAATGTACAAATACAACTATTCGCCCTCCTCAGGTAAAATCAAGAGATGAGGGTGGGCAAGATACTCCTTGAGCTCTTAGAAGGCAATTTCACAGTCGGCCATCCACTAAAAACCGGTTGCCTTGATCCCCCTTAAAGTTTTAAAGAAGGGCAGGTACTTCTCAAAGGATTTTACCAAGAATTAGGAGAGAGTAGTGAGCTTTTCGATGAGTTTCTAGACCTCCTTCACAGTCCTAGGCGGGCTCACATTGAGCATAACTTTTATCTTTTTTGGATTCACCTCGATTCCCCACTGAGAGAGGATGAAGCCCAATAATTTTTCTAATGTCACGTCGAATGCACATTTGGCTAGGTTGAGCTTTATGTGGTACATCCATAGGACTTTGAAGGTCTCTCTCAATTCACGAACATGGTTGTCGATGAGTTTATTTTTTATGAGAATATCGTCTACATATACCTCCATATTCTGACTGATCTGGATTTTAAACATCTTATTCACAAGCCGCTAGAAGGTTACTTTGACATTCTTCAGGCCGAAAGGCATGACCTTATAGTTTTACGTCCCCTGATCTGTCATGAAGAATGTATACTCCTCATTATTTAGGCTCATCCTGATTTGGTTTTAATCCGAATAGGTACTTATGAAACTTAATTGCTCGTGGCCAAATGTGGAGTCTACCAGTAGGTCGATTCTCGGTAACAAAAAGCTGATTTTGGGTATGCTTTGTTCACATTGGTGAAATCAACATACATCCATCACTTTTCATTACTTTTCTTGATGAGGACTATGTTGGAAAGCTAGTTCAAGTATTGGACCTCCGCGATGAACTCTGTGTCGAGCAACTTTTTTAGTTCCTCGTTGATAGCGGTTAGTTTTTTGATGGAGTGGTTTCTACGCTTTTACTAAATGGATTTGTGATCAAGATTGAGGCTCAACTTGTGGATCATTACTCCGATTGGTATCCTCAGTATGTCAGTGGGCGTCCACGTAAAAACGTCATAATTTTTCCTGATGAAGGTTATTAGTTGGTCTCGTAGAGGGCTTGTCAAGGAGTTTTTGGTTTACACACATTTCTCAAGATTTTTGGGGTCCAAGGAAATTTGGTCAATGGATTCGCCGAATTGGGCTTGCTGCAAGGTGGTCACATCTCAGAAGTTGAGGCCTCAATCGGCTGATTGAGGGTTACTAAAGTGATTTGGGATAGGTAGCATGTCTGGCCGGTCATTTGGTCACCTATGACCTCTTTGACGTCGAATTGAGTCAGGAACTTCATCTTCAGGTGCAGGATGGCATCACTGCCTCGAAGGTGGTTAGGCAAGGTCATCCCAAGATGGCGTTGTAGATCTAGGGAAGGTCCACCACTAAGAACGTGAACATGCTGGAGACTGTTCAAGGATAAGTCTTCAACGTGTCCTCTAGTTGAACGGACCACTGGATAGGTATTGGCTCGTTGTCTAGCCCGTATATGGTCCCTTGGTCGACTTCATTTGACTATTTTTCAGGCCAAGCTTAGAGTACGCATCGAGACAGTAAATTTTGAAAACTTCCATCATCAATAAAAACCAATTTCAATTGGTAGTCAACTATACCATCCAAAAGAAGGGCCAATACAATCAGGGGGTTCGAATGGAGAGTCATTAGATGAGCCATATCATCGTCACTAAAATTAATGACCTCATTCCTGACTTTTACCCCTAGCCTTTTGTTGTTGGAAGTTGTATCCGGGTGGTCTCTAGCATTGTTCTTGGCCAAATGAGTCGTCACCATATTAATGACCCCAACTGCGACTCGATTCCTTAACTTCTTTGGTCTGTCCTTGCCTGCTCCTTCGGGGGCCTACCTCAGATTCAAAAAGAACTTGGTGAGGTGCCCTTTACGAATCAAGTATTTAATCTCCTTCTGCAGCATCTGATAGTCTTCAGTACTATGACCCAAATATCGATGGTAGTAACAATATTTTTGTTAATCTCCTCCCTCCGGGTTCTTCGGCACCTTCGGTCATTTCAATAACTTTTCATTCTGAATCTGTATCAGGATGTTGGTACTGGCGTCATTCAGAAGAGTCATTTTCGGGGGCTTAAACTCCTTCCAGACACCAGGTCTGCTCGTAAGCGATAATCATATCCGCTCCGCTTCTTCTCATTAACTGGTCCCTTTGGGGGTCGGTCTATGCGTTCTGGCCGCTTTGTTTCGTTGGCATCCTCCACCGCTATGTAGGCGCGAGCAATGGTCTCCGCCTCTCAGAAGGTCTAAGGGTTCTGATGAACCATGTGTTTGAAAAAGTCGCTCGGCTCTAAAGTAGTGATGAAGGCACTCAGCTTCACCTCTTCGATGAATCGAGATATTTGTCAGAACTCAACAGTGAATCAAGCTAGGAAGCACTTCAAGCTTTCACCTCGCTTTTGTCACAGGCTGATGAGGTGCTACAGTTGCTTCTACTCCCTTGTGTTGGAGGCAAACTGCAACATAA
>JAOVVI020014145.1:0-11602 GCA_028571085.2 Nepenthes alata | reverse complement strand
CCGATAAATCTAAAATTATATTTGATTCATCTAAAATTTGAGTTGTTATATAAATTAGATAACCTCCTAATCTTTCTCGGTCAAGTCAAACTTGGATGGGTCAGATTTTCATCTTTAATAATTTAAATCTTACGTAACATAACGAACAAATAATATATCAGAGGATTAGTAGAACTCCCTTTTAAATTTATCCTCCAACGTTCAAACTAGTAATCTTCTTCAAACATATGAAAAGATGTAGAGATGATAATTATACGTGAAGATGTAAAGATATGGGAATTTGAGTTCAACTTGGAGATTACGCTCAACGTAGAGCAGCTTTGAGATTGAGTGAGCAATAATTGCGAGGGATTTCTTCAAAGGCTCTCAAAGTAGAGAGTTATCGAGTGTAAGTTTTTTAGTATATTTGGCTATATCGTTGCCCATGGGAGCGATGAGATATTTATAATATTTGAACTAGTTCAATATTACTCAAGCACCAGGTTAGCCGATAGCTGTTTGCATGGATTTGGCAAGCTGTTGCGGATATTGTGGGTGCCGATTATGGTAATCATGATCAATAAGGAGGATTCACTCATTCTTCAAGAAAATGTTGAATGCAGCGGATATGAGAATTACCATTAAAAAATATCTGTTGAGTTAAAAGTTACCGTTAGGGGAAATCCATTATATTTGAGTTGCCATTCCGGGAGAAATCGTAATCGAAGATAATATTTGGGGTACTGAGCCAACTAAGGCAAGTAATTTTAATGTGTAGGAAAAAATGATTATGGGCTATCTTAATTGAGCCGAGGTCAATTTAGGCCATCTGGGTCGATTGGGATGTTATTCGGATCAACAGAAATGCTAACTAGTTCCTAAGCCTGCAGGGTAAACACCCATCGTTAGTCTGTGGGTCTTTACGTTGGCCAGGCCCATTTCTACCGTCTCATCAACATCAATATTGAATAAATTTTTTTAATAATTTAGTGTTTAAGCCAACACTGAATGAATTTTAATTAAACTAAATCTACCGCTATGATGTTTGAATTGATCTCAAGCAAATCTAATCAGCCACTCTAATCCTCAATCTAATAACAACTTATATCTAAGTGTACAAATAGATGCTTAAAAATTTGTAACACAACTCAAAAACACATTAAAAAAACAGAAAAAATATAAATTAACATAACAGTGTCAATCATGAACTAAAATTTTTGGGTTCCAATGTCTTTACATAACAAAAACAATAGAGAAATAGGATTATGAAATTCGAAATTGGGATTAAAAATTCAAACATAATTCTAATTTTATTATTTGCCATTTGATGTAATTGAAATTTTAAATCAAATTTTAAACTTTAATTAAATTATAGTGCATGATAATTTTTTAAAATAATTTTAGGGGTTGGGTAAAAAAATTATAATTTTAAAAGTAAAAATTATCTATTAATTAAATACAGTAAAATTTAATTGGGCTAAATACATCAGATAAAATTTTTAGTTGTTTGGACGAGTAAAGTGGACTGGCCTTTCATTTTATTTTATAATTTATTATTTTTAAAAATTATATAAAAGTTTGTCTTTAAAAACTTAAATATTTAACATAAAAAATATATAAATTATTATCTATATAAAATATTTTTTTAAAAAATATATTATATTAAATTTTATACATTAAAATTTTTAAAATTTATATTAGATTAATTAATTATTTTATTTATATAAATAAATTAACAAATTGATAGTACCCTATTTTCTAAATCTTAAAGTAATAATTTTTTATACAATTTAAAAAAAACACAATTAAAAATTCAGCCAATTTTAAATATAATAAAATTAAAATAAATAAATAAATAAATATTTTTAGATTTTATTTTTAAATTTTGTAATTGAAATGAATATATAAGAGGGACAATAAAATCTCGGGCCTATGTATTTTTTTTAGGTAAGTTTGGGTCATGTCGCATGAGCTGGGAATGCACCAACAATTCATCATCATCCCCCTCCACCAACTACAAAAGCGAGGCGACCAGTCTGCAGTCTTTCATCTTATATGACATCCACGTACCGGTCACGATGATGTTGTTGAACAGACCGAAAATTCTGGTAATTAAATTAATCGTCTTCAGTAATTTTAAAACAACTCACGTTTCCACGTGTTCAAACAATTAGAACACCAAATTAATTTAAATAACCGTGCTTTCTTTTCTGTGATTGCCAATTAAATTGATACTTCATTGCCTAACAAACTAATTAGCGCTTTTCCCATTTCCAGTTCGTCGAATTCTGTTTACTTTTTTCTCAAGTCAATGTTCAAAATCTTCTCCTATTCTGCTGCCGGAGAGCTTCCCATTTTGTTTTATTAAACCCCAGAAAACACGCGGAAGACACTTTAAATGTTTTCCTTTCATACTACGTTTCTGTTTTGTGTTTCTTAGTTTCTCTGATTCGCAGAGGTTGTTAGTGGGTCGACGAGAGAGAGGGAAAGAGTTCATTAGAGCTTCTGCAGTGATGGGTAGTGCATTGGAGGAGATGACAAACGATCGTGTTAACGGAATCGACGCTGTTGGCGGGGGTGTTAGGGATGTCTATGGTGAGGATTCTGCCACCGAGGATCAGTTTATCACCCCATGGACTTTCTCCGTTGCTAGGTGAACTGTCAACTAGTAAATATTGCAGTTTTTTTTTTTTTAATTATTGATGCTCTTTGTTTGTCATTGTCATGGTGATTATAGTATGGAGATCTCTTCCATTCTGCTTAATATGATATGTTTTTTTTTGGATTTTTAGGCGTAAATCTAAATGTCCATTTGTGTAGTTTATCCGAATTCGCTGATGGGTTATCTCTGGCTTGGCTTTTTCACGATGATTATAGTATGGCGATCTCTTTCGAATGCTTAATTTGATATGTTTTTTTGGCTTTCTGGACATTAATCTAAATGTCCACTTGTGTAGTTCATTCAAATTCGCTGATGGGTTATCTCTTGGTCTGTCATTTTCATGATGATTATAATATGGCGATCTCTGTCATTCTGCTTAATTGGATATGTTTTTTTGGCTTTCTATACATAGATTTGTTTTTACCTTGGCTTTCTAGACATAGATCTGATGCCCATTTGTGTAGTTTGTTCAAATTTGCTGATGGGTTATCTCTGTCCCAAAGATTTTTTCCAAAATCCTCACCATCTCTGGATTTTGTTTCTCCCTCCTTTCATTTTCCAGCTGTTTTTACTAGAAGATCTAGTGAAGGTACATTTAAAAAAAAAATTTGATGTGGCACTTCAATTATGTATACAGAGATTTTGTGGAGCTACGTTTTTTTTTTCTTTTTTTTTTCACATTTTGATTTCTAGATCTGTTTGCGCTGGGGACAAAACATCTCTATATATCCATTTACGCCGGGGGCACAACATCTCTATACATAAATGAAGTGCTACATAATCACAAAGCTTATGTCATTTGTTTGTATGTCCATGAACTTGGTGTCAAACTGTTTGATGACTATACTTTCCTCATCGACCTAAAATGTTTCTCTGTTGCATCTATCCAACGTCTGTTGCACACTGCAACTTCAAGGTTCTTAATGTCCTTGCATTTGGGATGAACATCAGTGAATTTTCAACTAATATCATAGTGTAGCAGTCCCATCATTTTCATTGCTTGCTCACATCATTTTGCTGCTGAATTATTCATCCTGGATTAATTTCTGTTAGGTGAGCTGACTTTTTTTTTTTTTTTCACTTTGTCAACTTTGCAACAATTTCACGTTGCAGCGGGTATACTTTGTTGAGGAATCCCCGCCACAACAAAGGGCTTGCTTTCACAGAAAAGGAGAGGGATGCTCACTACTTGCGTGGTCTTTTACCGCCGATCATTCTCAGCCAGGAGATCCAGGTTGTATTCATGGCATTTCAAGAGAATAAATGTTTCTTTGTCTCCTTAGCTGCAAAAAAAAAAATATATGATAACCATTTTTCTCTTCTTGTTATTAGGAGAAAAAATTCATGCACATGCTCCGTCAATACCAAGTTCCCTTGCAAAGATACATGGCGATGACGGATCTTCAGGTAAATTATGCTTCTATGGTAGCTGTGAATTTGATGATTTGATCCTCAAATCTCATCAGTTATCATGGAGAGACTGATAAAATTGTTTACTAGGCATGGATCACCACAATCGTAGTTGAGCTGCTTTATTGAAATGATCTGTAGATTTGCTAAGAATTTTATTCTTTCTAAAAGAAAAGGGGTTCTTTGACATTGATGATGCTACTGTCTGACATTTCACAGGAGATGAATGAAAGGCTGTTCTATAAGCTTCTGATCGACCATGTTGAAGAACTGCTCCCTGTCGTGTATACACCAACCGTGGGTGAGGCTTGCCAGAAATACGGGAGCATTTTCAGGCGTCCCCAGGGGATTTTCATCAGTTTGAAAGAGAAGTATATGGCTGTTTCTGTGTTTTAATTTGGCATTCATATTAGCTTAATATTGGACGTCTCTTTTATGTCTTGCAAAAATGGGTTTTAATAAATTTATGATCTTTTCAGGGGAAAGATTCAGGAGGTATTGAAGAACTGGCCTGAAAGGAACATTCAAGTTATCGTAGTCACTGATGGTGAACGAATTCTGGGGCTTGGAGATCTTGGCTGCCAGGTAACTTGAGAAGCATGGACATGACATGAGAAATGGGTATAACACAGCACCAATACATTTTTCTTTTAAAAATGAGTACATGATATTTTTGGGACATTTTGACTAACATTCCAAGTTTTTTACAGATGTGATAATATAATTGATCAATAATACCATTTTATACTATATTATCAATAAAAATACATATTTACTATTTGATAATTTCAAAAACATTCACAAGAAGAATTGATGTGCAAGTGAGCCGATACAAAGGAGGTATGTTATCACATATTTCACATAATAAATAAAGAGAGGACACCAGTGTCAAGGCTTTAGTTATTTCTAAATTACTAAATAATTCCGATTTTCTTCAGTTTATGTTAAAAATCCCATTTTTCTAAAAATCATCAAATAGCCAACATATCTGAAATGTGTCAGAATCAAAAAGAAAAATATTAAACTAATATGGCATATGTTGGACACCGACACGCTAGCTTGAGAGAAGTGCTAATGCTTCTTAGCAGGTAACTACGCCCAGTCACATGATGCTTGGGACGCAGAAGTGATCTAGAATGAATCCCTTTAACCCACAATAAACGAGCCTAAAAAGGGAAAGGAAAAAGGAAATACAAAAGCAAGAAAGGGGGAAATCAGGCTGGGAAAATCCATCCTTGCCATTGGCTTCTTTTATGTTTAATTTTCCTGCAGTTGGATTTATCATTGGCTAGATTAACTCATAAGTTTGAAATGGTCAGGGAATGGGCATACCTGTTGGAAAACTTTCCTTATACACAGCCCTTGGAGGAGTCCGTCCTTCAGCAGTAAGCATAAATGCAGAACTCTTATTTTCATGTCATTTTACTGCCATTGATAGGCTCATAGGCCTCATAAGCTCTGAATACATTAGTCTTTCTTAGCTCATTCCCAGTGAAAATGTGTGATTGCTTGTTTTCTCTCGCAATGTTTTTTATCAAGGACAGTAACGAGAATGATGATCGGCTTGTGACTAACCATACCTAATTTGCTCCTATTAATCACAAGCTACCATACTTGTATTTGGTTGAGGTTAGATGCTCAGGAAAGGCAGAGGTAGGCGGGCATAAAATAAATTGGAGCTAGTTAATCGAAGGGGGATTTAGCTGTTTAATTTGTTGGAGGGTGTTGCCTCAAACAGATTGAACTAGCTGCTTACTTTAGCTCACTTTTGAACATCATGATGTTTCCTTAAACTGAAGCTTACATAGTAGGACTCAAGGTTTGAATTTTCATATTGTTATAAATCCTTAGTTGTAAGTATGCTGGAATTTCACAAAGCTGAGTTATGAATGATGCACTTTCTGTGAAGTGAATTTTAGTATGCTAAACTTGTCAGATTGTTGGATGATGAATCTTGAAAATCTAGAGGCACCCCTGTACTAGTGCCAGTTGTCTTAGTTATCTTCTCCCTGTAGAGTCCCTTTTCTCTCGTTTGTAACCATGAAATTTTAGTAGTATCTATTTTGCACAGTGCTTGCCTATAACCCTTGATGTTGGGACGAACAATGAGAAGTTGTTGAATGATGAATTCTACATTGGATTGAGGCATAAGAGAGCAACAGGACAGGTTACCTTCTGATTTTCTTGGTATCCTAATGTTATGCGAAAAATTTTCTTACTGTTCATAATTGATCATGAATTTTGTTTGATATCTCTGAAAGTTTATCTTCTGTTTTTAAATTCAGGAGTATGCCGACTTCCTCTTTGAGTTCATGTCTGCAGTTAAACAGAATTATGGGGAGAGAATCCTCATACAGGTTAGCTAAAAGCATCATATTTTATAGGGATGCCAAAAACTAATGAAAAACTTAAAGATTTATTGATTCAACAAATTTCGTTTGTCTTCCAGTTTGAAGATTTTGCAAACCATAACGCATTTGAGCTACTGGAGAAGTACCGCACTACTCATCTTGTCTTCAATGATGACATACAGGTTGTGTACTACCACAAAAAGAATTCTAAAAGAATTTCTTTTGCTGATATTGATGCTCTTCCTGGTTGCAGGGCACTGCCTCTGTGGTTCTAGCAGGTCTGGTTGCTTCTTTAAAATTACTTGGGGGCACCTTGGCCGATCATACATTCTTATTCCTGGGTGCTGGAGAGGTGACCTCTTTCAGAATTCTTTTCAAAAAATCATTTTTTATTAAAAAAAACTGTAAACTATTTATTAAGAAAAGAAAAAAAGAATTTTAAAGGGTAGAGTTCTTTTTTTCTAATTGTTGAGAGTTCTTCCTTTCAACATCATACTCTTACATATGGTGTAAAAACACCAGCACTATTCTTTCCGATAAAGCATGCATTATTTCATCTACTAGTGTTGCTCACTTTTGGCCCTTCTGTTATTTGAAGGCTGGAACTGGTATTGCAGAGCTTATAGCTCTTGAGATGTCAAAAAAGGTATCAACCTAGTGCAGAGACATTGTTTACTTCTTTCTTCTGATTTTTTGATCAATCCTAAACATTCACAGTTTGTATTAACTGGGATCTCGTACTGTATGTCTCAAAAACTATCCTCTCGCTTCCTACAGATAAATGCTCCCGTGGAAGAGATGCGAAAGAAGATATGGCTTGTAGACTCGAAGGTACTTCACAAAATAATCGGGCTGTGTTATATTACTTTCCTTCCCCTTTGCCATTTTTAGGCACTATTATGGACAAGAAATACTTGAAGGAAAGAAAATTTCTTGAAAAAATTATAATTTGATTTTGGGTACAAATTTTCTGGCAGGGGCTTGTTGTTAGATCTCGGATCGAGTCACTTCAACAGTTCAAAAAGCCTTGGGCTCATGAGCACAAGCCTGTCAAGACTCTTTTAGAAGCTGTACAGGTCAAAAATTTCAGCCATAATGTTCCATAGAGGAAAATTTCACCTCAGAAATAGCTTCCCATCTTACTTCCTTCAACACATTATCTCAGGCAATCAAGCCAACAGTTTTAATAGGAACTTCTGGTGTGGGGAGGACATTCGCCCAGGACGTTATTGAAGCCATGGCATCCTTCAACAGGGTAGATTTTCTTTCTGTTGCTTTGCCTCATGTCTCATATAGAATTAACTATTTCAGTTAATCATAATAAGCTGTTTGAAGGATAAGGATTCACAGGAGAAATTTCAATGAGAATGAACAGATGACTAGTCAAGTGACTAAGTATAATTATATAATTTTGACACGACTGTTTTCACAATTTTGCTTGTAGAAACCTCTAATTCTTGCCCTATCCAATCCAACCTCGCAATCCGAGTGTACTGCTGAAGAAGCCTACACATGGAGCAAGGTAAAATATGGTTTTCTTCACTCATTTTCTTCTCTTGGAACCATGGAACAAAATATTGGCTAGTATAATTTCTTGAAACAACAATAAAATTATGATGCCATATTGGCTGTTGATATTTCCATCCAAGCTATGATTTGCAAAAAACTTGTTTGATAAAGATGTGTATCTCTTGATACGGACGCAGCTGTGATTAATATCGATATTTTCATGTGCTTAGAGCATTTGGTTTTAATTGCTAAAAAATTTTTAAAACTTGAGCTTTTTTTTTCTCTTTCTGAAATCCACAGGGTCGTGCGATATTTGCCAGTGGAAGCCCTTTTGATCCTGTTGAACATGATGGAAAAGTTTTTGTGCCTGGCCAGGTCTTATATGCACACCCCAGTAACTCACATTTGTATATTTATGTACTCTATTCCTTAGCAATGACATGATCTAATTCCATGATTTTTTGATCTTTTAGGCTAATAATGCTTATATCTTCCCTGGATTTGGTTTGGGTCTTATTATGTGTGGTGCAATCCGTGTCCACGATGACATGCTTTTGGCAGCCTGTAAGTTCACAGAACAAATACTGCTTATAAAAGAGTATGACTGTTTGTATTGGGATGCAAGTATATTTTGTTCAGAGATCTAGAACATCTGAACCCAAGAATGGTAGGTAGAACTCATTAAAAAGGAGCCAATTTTAGCTTTAGTGTTCTTGGAAGTATGAGTGAAGCTTTGCTTATTAAGCTTCATGAATCAAGCCTGACCTAACTGGTATAACTAAGTGAAACTTGCATGACCTGAGCATCAAACACAAGCTTGAGTAATTTGATTTTTCAAGCGATAAGGGAAAAGGGTAGCCTTAAAAATACTGGGGACTTGCATAATACCACAGCATTGGAATATGCTTCAGGTTTCAGAGCATGCTGCTCTAAACCGAATGGAATAGCGGATGAGGTTTTATATGGCTGAACTCTAAGACTTTGTTATTATTTCTTGATTATTGTCATCGTTGTATGAACAACTCAAGTCGAGTTGTATTTTGTGACTTGTTAAGTTTCACGAAATGAGCTCAATCAACCCTTTGAACCAGCAAATTTAGTAGCATTGTAGTATCTCTTCCTGTTCTCTATGATGCCCATTTGCAATCCTAAATCACAAGGAACAAAGTGGACTTATCTAATGTGTATCGCTGTGACCTGTTTTTTAAACAGCTGAAGCATTGGCGGCACAAGTTACAGACGAGCACTTTGCAAAGGGACTGATCTACCCGCCATTCAAGGATATCAGAAAGATATCAGCACACATTGCTGCCAATGTGGCTGCGAAAGCATATGAACTTGGTGAATTTTTTCGGGCAATAATCATGCATTAATTTATATCAAGCCCTCTCATTTTTTTGACAACAAGAAATTCACGTTGTCTTTGTAGGTCTGGCTAGTCGTCTCCCGCAGCCTCAAGATCTCGTCAAGTACGCAGAAAGCTGCATGTACAGCCCAATGTATCGGTTCTACCGCTGAAATGGCCATCAAATGGCACCTCCTGCATTTTTGGATGGCTGCAGTTTTTGGGTATCTTCTCCTTCTGTTGTCGTGCTTGTCCTTGCTTCGTTGAGGTTATTATTTCCCATTCTATTCCTCTTAAGTCCATGTTATAAAGACATCTGTGAAGCTTAACATTTTGAGCAAACACACGCTATTACTCATCTGTGAACCAAACCTCAACCTATGAATTCTAAATGTTCAATCTCTTTTCATTGATAACGAGGAATTTTCATCCTTACAGTGTAGGGTTGAGCCAATTTATGATTTGTTTTGCTGCATTTTTCGAACAGATTCATTAGAATATGAAGATTAGGAAAAAAACGTGGTAGGGTAACTATAAGCTGGATGAGAATTGTTAGGGGGGCATTCTTCAGATTTTTTCAAACACTTCGGATAGCATCACATTCCCTCCAATCTACGCCAACAAACTCATATAACAGTAATGAATGAATAAGATGTCATGTCAGAATATATGTCTGAAAGATGCATAACCATGTAACATTAATCTATGAATGTGAATAGCGGGTTGTCCATTGATGAATGGCCATCGATATGGCCAAAAGATAGGCTTGGATAATTACTGGGAGAAATTGATTGGCCTGCTCTAGCCAGACTTAATTTTGAAAAATCAAATGTGATTGTCTTAAACCATCAAAGAGTGTTTGTATTTGTAACTATGATGTTTTTTTTTTCCTGGGCAAACAGGCAAAAAATATACAAGCATTCTTTATTGTAAAAGTTAAAATCATCACATATTTAAATGCTAATATTGTGAATAAGATGACATTATTAAAATATGTTATTATACAAATTTTTTTGGTCATCTATGGTTGAGATTGGAACACGTGTGGAAAGTGCAAACCGCTGATTTTCTTTCTCATATATCGGAGTCGCGGATCAATTGGTTTGGCATGGGACAAGTGCGACTAGCTCGGCCCAAAGTTGAAGCAGAATTCAAGCACCGATGATCCAGATATGGATACATAGGGCCGTGCAAAACCGCCGAGAAAATATGCAAGATTGAGATAAATAATGGTTTAATAGAGTAATAAATAAGATATTTAATCGTGACAAACAGTTATAGTCAATAGAGATATAGCAATATATATATATATATATAATAACCGAATACAAGTATTTCATTAACATCTAGACGGTTACGACATTAATTCAAAAGATAATTACACACTAAGAGAAAAGTTTGATAAAAGTACACAAAAATATCTTAAAAAAGAGTACTCAAAATAATATTACATTTATCACATCCTCTTCAGATTCCTCCTACTTATTATTCTTCTGTTATTTTTCAAATTTTTTATAGAAGATTTTTTATTTGAATGTTAAATGATATATTAGAAGATAGTTGCATATATCTCTAACCTCTTATTAAATTTGTTGTGGTGTGTAGGGTCAAAATTTTTTAATCATAAATAGTAAACTCGTAACCTCTCAAATCAGTTAAAGAATTTACTCAACTTTTTAATTGGTATAATAATTTAAATTTAAAAAATATATTAACATATTTAATAATTTTTTAAAATAATTAAATATAATTATTGGTGGGCGCTTTTAGTTTTGAAAAGGAAAGCCAAGTTCCTTCTCCTTTCCATAGTCAATGATTTGAAAATTTGGTAAATAATAATGAAGAATTTTAAAATTATTTTCTAATATTTTAAACCATTAAATTTATATGTACTTATCTTATTTCAACATTTATAAATTATTTATATTTTCTTGGTCAAATAGTAAAATATTTTAATGAGATTTTAATCTACAAGATTTTTATTATCATAATTATTTACTAATTAATTATGTATAAAAATAAATTTATATACCTGAATCCACTGTGAAGTCGTTATATAATACCATAATATATTTTTATCTTGAAGAACTAAAAAATAATTTCTTTCTTTTCTCCTTATGATTTGTAAAGTTTTTATACAAATTTTGTACATTTCAATTCTGATAACCAAGGACGTCTATTTATATAGGGAAAGATGATCATTTTTAAATTATCAAAATGTCCATCATTTTATCAAAGAACGTATCTTAAATAGATATAATCATTGAGAAGAGATACTATTTCACTCAGTAAGTATGTCTTAAAATGATACAGTTACTTGAAAATAATGTATCATTTTCATCAAAT
>JAOVVI020014144.1:0-11604 GCA_028571085.2 Nepenthes alata | reverse complement strand
TACCAATAAGTAAATTTAACTTGAAGAGTTATAGAACAAAATATTGATTAGATAATTATAAATTCTATACATTGTAAATATAAATAAGAGGTTATAAAGTTAGGATATTTTATTAAGGCGTCTTCCGACGCTTAAATGGCACAGTGAATAAACCATTAAGCGTTGAAGAGGAGGATTAATACCACTTTAATGGTAGAGTTGAATGATTCAAGGATGTAGGAATCAACTTTTAGAAATGATGTGGAGATTACATCAAAAGTCTATATTCCACTTCAATTGATATCAACCATAGCCGATTAGGTTACGGTATGCCTAAATGCGATGGTTATAAAAAATATGAATATATATTTATTTTAAAAGTATGATGATCGTATCATACCCCTAAAAAAGGATCAATAGGAGATTTTATTTTTTAAAGAGATGGAGTCTATTTTTCTCTTAATCTAAATAGTTTATTTTTAAATAAATAATTATAATTTAATTATTTTTTAAAAAATCAAAAAAATAGTTAAAATCAATTATTAAATTATAACCGTTTATTTAAAAATAGATGATTAAAATAGATAGTTACCATGGTTTATTGTAACAGGTCATCTTCATTTGAAGGCTTCGTATCGCTGCTTAGAATATGAAGCTGTTGTTTAACAATAAAGCTTGTAATTGCTATGAACTTTGGCACCATTACTTCACCCAAATTGCATTCAACTCGAATGTCAATCCATGGGATGATATCTCCTCAAGCAACATTATGAATATATTTATAGAATAGCAATACTTCTACAAACATGTTGAGCAAAAGTATATCTTATTTTTCAAATGAAGATTTGCCATTATTTTTTCTGCAATCATCTTTCTGTGACATGCGTCATGTCTTTTTCTCCCTCAGTCGTGCATAATCGTCTAATTACCATTGCAGCATTCTTTTTGTTGGGGATGACCGATTATTTGAACCGTAAGAAAATATACAATAATACACGACAAGCACACAAAAAGTATACACGATCGATAATGACACAATTTCATGCGGAAAACTCCTTTTTGAATGATTGAGAAAAATCACGGGACTCATGACTCGAAAATATATCTACTATACAATATCTCAATTATACAAACCCTAAATATAAAGTCAATTTACTTTATCTCAAAATAAGTCCGTACAATAGAGAATACAAAACACAAGAGAAGAAATAAAATCCGATAAACGTTCTTATCAATAGTAAGAACAACGTACCCACGATTGATAGAGATTGAAACTCGATTTGGAATGCAAATGGATGCATAATTCTCCATTTTCTCTCTCTTTCTCTTTTTTTCTTTCTCAAAACGGCGCTCAAATAGTAGAGATTCAACCCTAATACGTGTCAGCCGTGTTTTTATCCTCTGGGCTACGCCCGAGTGCCTAGATCCTGAAAAGCGTGCCTAGTGATGTCTCAGGGGCTCATTGAGCATCCACCTTATGGAAAATGCGCCTTAGTGGTGCCTCGAGCTCCCACCTTCTCGAAACCGCGCCTCAATGGCACCTCGGGCGTGATGCTACCGAAATTAACACTCAGGCCTTCATCGAACACACAAAACCTATTATTCATATCATCAATTGACACATCAAATGGCTATGGGCCCACACAGGAGTTACCTGTTGGGGGTCACTCCCGTGTGGAAGTCCTTGTGACCGGAGGACTTGGACGAAGCATATGGAGCTTATGTGCTACTATGCACAGGATAAGTAGAAGAAATTTCGGTCAACATGTTGACAAGTTTAAAGTATGAGCTGCCCAACATTATTGAAGAATCTCAGAAGGATAATTGATCGGTCAACATAGGTATTGACAGACCATGTGAATAAGACAGTCAACAGAGGTGTTGACTGGCCTTGTGAAGAACGCAGATGATGAAATGTTGGCTGTCCGCCAGGGAATCCAAAATAGTGCCAACTCAGAAGATTTTTGAGCATGTGTGATCTCAAGCGATTATATAGGAGCCGTATTTTTATAGAGTATATTCATATTATTGGTAAGGACAGATTTTATACAGGGATATATAATATTTTTTAGATTTACAAAATACAAGCGTCTGTATTGAAAGGAAAGTAGGAGGCACTTGATGTTTTTGTTCTAAGTGTGACAAATAGAGAGAGTGAAAAATTGTGAAGAGAGGAGAGAATTGTGAGCAAAATAAAGTGTGTTTCTTGTATTGATTGTACTCTATTCTTCTGTTTTTCTTTCTCTTATGCCAGTGTAACCGTAAGAAAATTATTCTCAACCTCACATAGTAAAATTGGTTCCCTGTATTGGTTGTCTCGTGATTTTTTTCTTATTTGAGAAAGATTTTTCATGTAAAAATTCATGTGTTTATTTTTCCTTCTTCCTCATTCATTTTATTGTGTCTATTTATGGTGATAGTTGGACGTCATCTACTTTAACAAATGGTATCAGAGCCAAATTGAGAACTTTATCAAAATAGCGTCGCCGTCTTTGAAGAATCTACCATTTAGTGTGGAGCAATTCAACGGGCACAATAATTTCATCCTCTTGTAAGAGAGGGTGAAGAATGTCCTAATCAGAGAAGAAACAATGAAGGCGCAGAAGAAAAATGATGAGAAGCCTGTAAATCTGATCGAGGATGAATGATAAGATAAAAGAGACCTTACTAACTGTACTATCACACTGTGCCTGGTAGACAATACTCTCTAAGAGGTCCTCGATCTGACTAACCCTGTGAAAATTTAGAAGTAGTTGGAGATTAGATATAAGTCTAAATCCTTAAAAACAAGATTATATGTAAAAAAATAATTTTATGACTTACGATTGTCAGAAGGTGGGAGCTTTGAGAAGCAGTTAAACAAATTTAACAGAATATTAACGCAGATATCCACCATTGATGAGGAAATCAAGGAGGATGATAAGGCATTGGCACTACTGGCCTCTCTGCCAGCCTCCTATGTTCACATCGTCACAACCTTATTGTTTGGAAAGGAGACACTGAAGTTGGACGAGATTATTGCCTTCTTACTCATGAATGAGTCAAGGTAGTCACAATGGATCTCAACATCCTCTCACTCTGACGTACTTGTGATCGAGTTCAGGGGAAGGAGTAGAGGACGTGGACGGAAACCAGGAGAGAAAGGCCACAATAGTCATGGTCAAAGTATCAAAACCTTAAACGCCATCACCCTGACAAGAAGGGTCATATCAAAAAGTATTATTTCAAGTGAAAGCGTAAAAATACAGAGAAAGAGAAAAGAGATAGGGGATGATGAGAGAAAACGTCATCAATATAAGTGGTCACAGGAGGCGACCACCTGATAACCTGTGAAGAAAACGTGGCAAGTTTGACGGACCATGAGGCTGACTGGGTGGTTGATTCTGGTGCTTCTCTGCATGCTACATCCAGAAGAAGATTGTTCACATCCTACACTCCTGAAGATTTTGGAGTGGTAAGAATGAAAAATGAATGAACATCCCCAATTGTTGGCAAGGGTGATGTTGTTCTAGTCACCAATAATGAGATGAAACTGATGTTGAAGAATGTACGTCATGCCCCTGATATCCGGCTAAATATTATCTCAGTTTGATGGTTGGATGATGAAGGTTATTGTAATAACTTCTGTGAAGGTGAGTGAAAACTAATCAGAGGATCTCTTATTGTGGCAAGAGGAAAAATGTGCTCCAATATTTATGTAATGAAGGCCTATACAGTGACCGAGGACGTGAATGCCACAATCAGTAAGGAGTTTGAGGACTTATGGTACAGGAGGTTGGGTCACATGAGTGAACGTGGATTGTGTCATAAAGGTAGGAAGGCCCTTATCCCCGGAGTAAAGAATGATGAACTGAAGACGTGTCCTCACTATTTGGACGGTAAATAAAGGAGAGTCTCATTTCATGGAGACTCATCCTCTATGAAGGAAAAAATGCTTGATCTCATCCATGCAGATGTGTATGGACCATTCAAGAAGAAGTCATTTGGTTGAACCCAATACTTTGTTTCTTTTATTGACAATTGTTCTAAAAAACTATGAGTCTACCCACTAAAAATCAAGGACGAAGTTCTCGATATATTTAAGCAATTTTATACTCCAACTGAGCGTCAGATGATGAAGAAATTGAAGGCTTTCCGAAGTGATAATGGTGGCGAGTACATATGGTCTTTTGATACCTATTTCCGGTCATATGGTATTAGATATTAGAAAATATCACCAAAGACGTCACGGTTAAATGGAGTGGCTAAGCGAATGAACTGCACACCTTTGGAGAGAGTCCGATGCATGCTTTTAGAAGCCAAACTTTCTAAATTGTTTTGGGCTGAAGCACTGAAGGTGGTTGCCTACGTCATAAATAGGTTGCCCAATAAACCCTTGAAGGGTGAAATATCAGAGAATTTATGGTCGGGTAAGGACTCATCATATGACCATCTATGGGTGTTTGGATACAAAACCTTTATTCATATCCCAAAGGATGAAAGGGCCAAGTTGGAGCCAAAGACGACGCAATGCGTCTTTCTGAGTTATGGGGAAGATGAGGTGGGTTACAGATTTTTTGATCCAGTTGAGAGAAGACTTATTCGATCAAGGGATGCAACTTTTATCAAAGATGAAACAATCGAGGATATTGGCAGGAAAACCAAATGGGATGTTGATCGGACAGATAAGATGAATATTAAAGTTGTAAAGACCGCAATTCCATAAATTAGGAACGTAATTCGGGACGACTTATGTAATTCAGATTATGATAAAATTAATTTAAAATAGTCTTTGATAAATATATTAGCCCCCTATGTTTTAGTTTTCTTGTATACTCAAGCTTGGTTCCTTTAATTTAATTTTTGAACCTAAAAGTCAGGAATTAATTCGGGATGTGTTAGTCAATCCAGCGTTTGAGGTAAATAATCTCAGTTGATCATTGACAAGTAGACTAACTTTCCATGTATTCGTTTCCCAAAACCCAGACACCTAATTTTTTAAATTTTTCTTCAAACCTGAAAGCCAGGGATGTAAATCTGAAGATGATAAGAAATTCGGTCTGTGATGAAATTAATACTACACAATCTTTAGTGTATATACTAACTTTTCATGTCCTAAATTTTTACCAACGCATACCCGAATAGCTTAAATTAAATCCTTCAAGATAATTGGCAAAATGTAACTTTTCACTCCGGTTGATGAAAACTGCTGTTGGCAGCCATTTTTGCAAAATTTTTAAGGAACAATTGGTCACACACATGGGATATTATGTGTATAAGACCCTCCCCAACTTAGAAAACTTTAGAGAACCAGAATGACCCTCAAAACCCCCACGGCAGCAGCTAGATGACAGTAGGGGAAAATTAAGCAACATGGAGGACTTTGACAAATTTGATTTGGCAGTTGGGCCAACAGAAAAATTAGGTAGGTTTTTCACTCCATGTTAGACTATAGTAAGTATAAAATATAGTAAATTAAGGACACATTATATATTAGTAGGAAAAATGGGGAAAAGAGGCATGAAGGTGCATACCTCAGCAGCTAGGCTCTCAGATTGTGGTACAAGAAGTTTGAGTCAGTTAGGGTTAGTTAAGGGTACCGACGAACTACTTGTGATCACTGTGTATTTACACATAGATTTTTCGATGATAATTTTGTCATCCTTCTCCTGCACATGAAAAATATGTCGATTGTTGGACGTAATAGTGATTGAATAAATGAGTTGAATGAGCAACTTGGGTAATAGTTTATCATGAAGGACCTAGGATCGGCAAAATAAATTCTTGGCGTCAGAATTATCCGGGATTGAGAGGCAAGAAAATTGTGACTGTCTCAAGAGAGTTATATTGAGAAAGTGCTCCAACGATTTAATATGGACAAGTCTAAACCAGTGAGCACACCATTAGCAAACCACCATAGGCTGTGCACTCGTTAGTAGCCATCCTTGGACAAAGAGAAGGCATACATGAGAGGCGTTCCCTATTCTTCAGTTGTGAAAAACCTGATATATACCCTGGTATGCACAAGACCAGACATAGTACATGTTGTTGGCACAGTCAGCCGATTTTTGTTAAACCTAGAAAATGAGTACCGGTTCGCAATCAAGTGGATCATGAGATACATCTGAAAAACTTTCAAGAGGTGCCTGTATCTTAAAAGTGACGAGCCTCAATTGGTGAGCTATTCAGACGTTGGTATGGTCGGGGACATTGAATCTCATAAGTCTACGTCACAGTACTTAGTAAGTTTGCTGGAGGTGCAGTTTCTTTGCAATCCAAGTTGCAGAAGTGCATCGCTCTCTCAACTATTGAGGCCGAGTATATCGTAGTGACAAAAACTTGTAAAGAGATGTTATAGATGAGGAAGTTCATTCAAGAATTGGGTCTCAGATAGAAAAAGTATAAGGTACTTTGTGACAGTCAGAGTGTTATACATCTCTACAAGAACTTCTCATTTCATTCTAAATCGAAGCACATCGACGTTCGATACCATTCGGTGAGAGATGTGCTTGAAGCTGGTCTACTGTCTCTAGAAAAGGTCGGTACTAAAGAAAATGGGGCGGATATGATGACCAAGATTTTACCAAAGGGTAAAAATGAAGCTTGGTGTAATTTTGCTGGGTTGACAGATATTACTTCCCCACGGTCGTGAGGAAAAGTTTGTTGGGGGTCACTTCTGTGTGGAAGTTATTGTGACCGAAGGATTTGAACGGAGCACGTGGAGCTTGTGTGCCACTATACACAGGATAAGTTGAAAGAATTTCGGTAAATATAGTTGATCGAAAACTTTTAAACAGGCAACAATGACCGGTCAACATGTTGGCAGATTGAAAATATGAGCTGCCAAATATTGTTGAAGGATCCCAAAATGACAACCGACCGGTTAACAGAAGCATTGACCGACCATGTAGAGAGGACGGTCAATTGAGGCGTTGATCGGCCTTGTGAAGAATGCGAACGATGGAATGTTGGCCATCCGCCACGGAATCCAGAAGGGTGCCAACTCAGAAGATTTTCTGAGTATGGGTGATCTCAAGCGGTTACATAGGAGTCGTTTTTGTAAATAGTATATTCATATTATTGGTAATGACAGATTTTATCGGGGAATATAGAATATTCCTCAAATTTGTAAAATATAGGCGTTTGTGTTGAAAGGAAAGTAGGAGGCACTTGATGTATTTGTTCTAAGTCTAAAAAACAAAGAGAATGAAAAACTGTGAAGAGATGAAAGAATTGTGAGCAAAATAAAATGTATTTTTTATATTATTTGTACTCTATTCTTCGATTTTTCTTTCTCTTATACCTGTGTAACCGTGAAAAAATTATTTCCATCTTCACATAGTGGAATTGGTTCCGTGAGCTTGTTGTCTCGTGATTTTTTTCTTATTTGAGAAGGATTTTTCTTATAAAAATTCATCTGTTCATTTTTCCTTATTCCTCATTCATTTTACTGTGTTTGTTTGTGGTGGTAGTCGGACGCTATCTACTCTAACATGACCGATGAACCAACACTTTTGGCCCCAAGGTTAGTCACAGCAACAGAAATTTGATTTAACTTCATGTTTTGTGCCGTATCATCCTTACATTTTTGAGATTGCTGAGAGGATGAGTGATGAAATCTGTCGCTGCAAAACCTCACTGATCTGAAGCAGCTGGGAGGGATGCCATGGCAGCTGTTTGGGATATTTGTCACGATGACACAAAGCCTCCTTTAAACTGGTTAAGCTTCTACTTGTGCCTATTTATTAAACTTGCTCTTGTGTTTCTGCAGAAACGTCATTGGACGCTATGAAGCTGCATTTGAAGAGTGGCAGTGCGTCGCATAAGATTGTTTAGTCACACAACACAATTTTGCTGAATAACAAACGTTCAATTGTTTGTTCAGTCACACTTCACAATCTTGTGGAATAATTTATAGACATATCACTTCATAAATAATCATACACTTTCATTTTATTAGACATATCTTTTAACGAATAGTCATAAACTTTCATTCTCCCATCAAGAAATAAATCAAATATTATTTGCTATTTAAGTCACTCTAATCAAATTATAAATAAAAAATAATCAATACAAATTAAAATTTTAAATATCATTAACAGTATAATCTATATATAGGATCAATTAAAAATTATTTTAATAATCTCTCACTTGAACCATATTGACAATGAATACTTTATATTAAAATAATACTAGTTTATTTAAAATTTTAAAAACTATATGCCTGTAATTCATAAAAATATTCTTGTATATATAATTTTATCTTAAATTTAAATATTCATGAATAATAATAAGAATTATGACAATAATATTATCTAAATGTTGCATAAAACCTTCTATACTTATAATATCAGTATATTTTTTTAATCAAATCAAATTTTTTGAATGCATTTTTAATATAATTTATTTGTTAGTCAAAACTAGTCATATTTGAAACAAATATATATATATATATAATATAATAATTATCAAAAGATGTTCATAAAAAAATATATAACTTGTACATTATCAATCAAATTTTAACAACCCCATATAATTTACATGATCTTTGTATGACCCCAAGGATAAAGTTTAGCCAAAGGGTCCACAACCATTAGTAAAGTATTGATGTACTCAAGTAATAATTTATATTTATCATATATTTTATGAAAAGGTATTTTACTTTGATTTATTTATTTTTATTGGATATCTTACATTTATTTATTAAGAAAACTATTGGTAAAATATTACAAAATATTCTTATAGGTCTAGAAATGGAATCAGTGATCTTTAATTTTGTAATAAAATTACTTAACCAAATTATATATTTGACAACCTCATAGCATGCTACCAACTCGACCTTTGTAGTAAAAATTACAATCAATTTTTATTTCATATCTCTTCAAGAGATTGTACTTTCAGCAAGTAAAAATATATATCGTAATTTTGACTTTCTATTATTTGAACACTAAGTAAAATTAGAATATATTTATCTAACTAGTTCTAATAAATCAAATTTGTTATACGTAAATATATAATCTTTTCTTTTCTTTTACTAATGTGTAACTCTATTTTTACCATAAAAAATTTAATAGTATTTAGTGTTTGAGCTTTATAAGATGGTAAGAAAAGATAATGGTTATGTAAATAGTCACCAATAAAAATAATAAAGTATTTATAACATGCAAGACAATATGGGATTGTGAATGGCTTACAAATATTTGTATATATAAAATTTAATATACATGAGCTTCTCATAGCATTTTTCTAAATTTGTTAGTCTGTTTATCTTTTATACAACCTATATGAGTATCAAAATCTAAAAAATTAAGTATCAGTAATATCATTCAGCAATATGTTAATTTGTTTTTATGGAGATGTTCTTAATCTCATATACTAAAATTTAGAAGAGTTCTTACTTGACACCCCACACTTTAGGATGCAATTATGATTATTAGGTTCAATCAAAAGAGATAATTCAAATAAATTATCGAGTTTTCATTTAAATAAACCATTAACTAATATATCATATTAATAATATTATTTTTTTTGGCATAGATTTATAAAAAAATCCAAAATAGATACAATGTTTAGAAGAATTAGTCTAAATATTGATAATTTTTTTTTTTAAGAAATCAAGTTTATAGAAAGTATTATGTAAGTATAATATATGGCCAGTCTTTAAAATCAATATGAATATTCCAACAGTTTTTACATGTGAATATATATTATTACCTATTATGAAATGACATTTAAATTGTTAAATTCAGTAATCCTATATGGTTTTGTTTATATATATAGTAACACCAAAGTTAATTCACTATGTATTGTGAAAAATTTTTATAAAATTTGATTCATAACACCCAAAAGAAAAGAGCATACCTATTTTTAATCCATTTCTTATACTTAAAATAGTGTTTTTTTTAAATGTATTTTCTTTTTATAGAAAAACAAATTTTATGAACCTTTTTTTGCCATCGAAATTGATTGATACTTTCATATTCCTTTTTTTTGAAAATTTATGACTAATTTTATCCTTTTTACTATATCTTTTTTCATTGTAAAAAATTAAGTGGACACTATCTTAACTCTCTAACTGTAATCTCTACTCCTCATCAACTTACATGAGTAGAAGTTTATTCATAGATCATTGTGTTTACGTGTTATTTTGTAAAATTTTGAATTGAAAATAAAGTAAATAAGAAATATCTTCAACAGATCAATTTCAAGTAACATAGATTTATAGCAATGTCACATAATTTCATAATGTTGGAAATCTCTCCCGTGAAAAAATTTCGGTCAACAGGATGTTGACCGGATGAACAGTCAACGGACGGTCAATATAGTTGACCGTCTAAATGACCAAGTTGACCGTCCATTACTAAGGGTTCTCAAGACTACTGTGAAGACGGTCAACAAGATGTTGACCGGTCTGGATTGGATTAGCGGTTAACAAAATATTGACCGGATTGATGGTCAACACCAATGTTCACCGGTTTTGTGGAGAATGCGGTCGGCCAACTGCTGGCCGTCCGCTAGGCAATCCAGAACGACGCCAGCTCAACAGATTTTCTGGAGATATATGATCTCAGACGGTTATGTAGGAGCGATTTTTGGACAGAGCATATTCTGTCCTTAACTGTTCAGGATATTGCCCAGATCTTTTGGTGGGCGATTATTGATATTAAAAGGTAAGTTTTGTAACTTGATATAAAGTCTAAGAGATATACACAGAGAGTTAAGAGCGAGAGAGAAAAATGGTGAAGGTATGAGAAACTGTAAGCAATCGTGTGAGTGTATTGTTATTGCTCTGTTCTTCAATTTTTTTTGCTCTCTACTATGTAATAGGGAAAATTATTTCCAAATCTCTCTTATAGTGAAACACATTCAGTAGACGGATTGTACCGTGGTTTTTTCCTTAATTGAAAAGGATTTTCCACGTAAAATACTTGTGTTCATTATTTCTTATTCATTCATATTTCTTACATTTTTGTTTGATCGGAAAAGTAGAGCGCTCTTTTTCCCAACAGATAATGTGTTTGTGTATGCCACTGGAGCCACTATACTTCAAAGGTACAAATTTTGACATTAGGATGTTGAAACTACTCTTTTAGAAGTTGTAAAGTACTTTTCAATTGCCATTATAAACTATACTGTATTTTTTAAATTGGGGATGGAGTTTCTTATCTTTTTGAAGATATGACTTTGTATGAGTAATAAATTTCGTTGATTAGATTGCTCCAAGCTTTTATGCAACGTTTCCTCTTCTAATGTACTTGATTCCGTCTGAGCAGGTGGTTTGTTCTTATGAAATATTAGATTCATTTGCATACACCCTAATGAAAATATAATTTTATCTTGCCATTTAATAAAATTTAATTCATTAAGTAAAGGAATATTAGATGTAGATTGAGAAATAAGTATAGAAAATAATAATTATATAATGAATATGCATACTAAAAAATAATGCTAATTTTATCTAAATTTTGTAATTCATATTAGTAAATTCAGTAAGAAAATCAATAAATAAAAGTTATAATTTACTTTTCTTGAGAACAAAACTAACATAATCGAATATGATATTATAAACAACATTATTTTTAATCCCATCATAAAATTTTATATAATGACAGCTCTTTAAGGTCAGGTCATTATTTAGTATAACCC
>JAOVVI020014142.1:0-11604 GCA_028571085.2 Nepenthes alata | reverse complement strand
GTATATATTTTATTTTTCTGCATAGATTTGAATTTTGGACTTGATTTGAGATTCACCGATTTCACCCACAGATAAATTTCGGTATGTCTTATACATTAATTTTAAATATATGTTTTGATCCAACCCTTTGTACTATTTGTTACGATACTATTTTGATTTCTGTGCACACAATCAAATCATTTAGCTATTGGATTCTACCTCAAATCACGAGATAATCAGGTTTTAGATTTGGATTTAGATTGAAAATCTACTTATTGAAATCTGTTTGAATCACTTATATTATATATATATATATAGACTATTTTTGGATTAAATATTTATTTAGATTTGATATTTTATTTGAGTACGAGATTATCATTAGATTTGGATATTGGATTTTATTGGATTTAGATATTGAATTTTATTTTTGGATTTGATAATTGGATTTTTGTATTGGCGACTTGTATTTATATCTGTTTTCTGATTTAGTGCTTATTCGTTGATCATTCCTCTGATTTATTGGACCCATTTCCTCATATACGATATTTGTTGAAGTGTTGGCTCATATTTTATATTTTTATCCTTTCAGAATAGATGATTGAGCCATATTGTAGGAGTAGGATCAAAATTCGGCATAGTATTACAATCTCCAGTAAGTATCGCAATCTCCAGTGAGTATCATATTTATTTAGATAGATGACATTTGTTGTATATTGATTTATGGATGATTTTGTTTAGATAATCATTGAGATTTTAGAGTCGACTAAATGTAGGTCTTTGGATTGTATATTGAAATTTGTTAGATTCATTTCACTATGTGGATAAGTTGTTATCATTATTTGGTTATTTCTATTGCAACTGTTTGAAGTAGGTCATATTTATTTTATCTAAACAGTTATCTAATAAGATCATGTGATGAGTCTTGAATCGATTTATATTATTTATTATTTGGTGATGGAACATTTTATTTATCTGTTATGTCATACCTGATTTGAGATTTATCTGTCTGTTAATTAAAAAATAATTATTTATTAATTCGACCTCCTTAGTTCGGGTTCGTAATACACTCTCCCTTATTTAGAAAATTGCTGCAAAAATGATTGAAATTATCTCGGTTGACCCTTACATATAGTGCCATGCTTGAGCGCAGATTCAGGCACTCATCAGGAGTGAGACCACGGGTTCGCTATGCTCGAGCACACCTCGTGCGCATAGCAATTTTCAGCGATCACTCGCACGCCGGTCAGGCATCGCTCAGGTACTAACTTCACGAGTTTAGGTGCTCAGGCATGGGTCGGCCTACATTAAGCGTCGATCATCTTGATCCAATCTAATCCAAATTTAACTGTTGACACAATTTTTTATATCTTTTGATATCAGTTTTAATTATATTAGTTTAATAATCTAAAATTAGTATTAATCAAATATTTAGGCCTTATATTTCTCCCATTATAAAAATTTTATCCTTAAAATTTTACGTGCCCCAAAGTTCAACAAATAGGGATATTTTTCTTAAAATTTTCACAGCACCTTAAGAAATGAAATTATCTTATTTCCCAACACATTATTTTTTATACCAAAAAATCTGAACCAAAATCTTCACATAAGACAAATTCTCATCCACCTGCAACGGCTCGCCTCGATCACATACATACTTCTTAAATCATCGATACATGAGAGACATCCACCTCAATTATGTTATCCACCAAACTCGGAGACAAATACAGTCTATTGACCACCTAACTGACTTGCTACAAAATCTCTAATGGCCAAATAAATCTTGATTTTAATTTTACCCCAAACCTTGAAATTATCTTTCCAATTTAAGATACTTGATTGCTCACTTCAAATCTCAAATCGGATCGTGAAATCTATGGACCATGGGCCTACATGCTTCTGATGTACTACTTTGATTACCATCCGTTTGCATATTAAATCCGCTTGCTACTCATATCCAAGTCTTTAGCATATCAAACAATAATTAAATCCACCAACAACTCATATCCATTTACCCAAAATGGACACCTAAGGTGCACAATATTCGAGACTAAAAAAATTTCGTCGGTATTGACACAATTAATACCAAGTCCATGACACTTGAAATAACAAACAAACTTAGGAAATAAAAATGAATGTATAGACTTCAAATCTAAAAATATTACATGTGTTGAAGTGTCGAAATTAGTAATTTTACCTTTCATCGTAGTAGACAACTCAGTGAATTTTGCATTATACTCAGCCATGGTCTGCTTTCCTTGCTACAAAGAGATGAACTCGTCTTTCTCTTGCTCCTGTAAACTCATCAAAAGATATTATCCATAAAAGCCTCCACGAATATTTTTCATGATATCTCTTTATCCTTCCAACCTACTGCTCTTTTCCTCATCGACCACTAATGGACAGTTTCGCCTCGCTTCTGTTACGTCCCAAATTTTGATCATAGATTAACTTTTAATCCATTCATTATTAATTACATAATCAATTAAACTATTAACTAATCATCCAAATGTGATTTTCACGTCGATACTTCGACCAACCACAATATAAATAGTGCAACATTATACACAAGATCCAATTTAGTTGCCACACCTCATGCAGCTTCTAACACCTCCCTGAAACTTAATGTAGGGATTTTACATAATGAGTAATGTCTATCTAAAACAAATCAGAGAACACAATTTTTGTGAAATTAAATCATATAACAAATTTTGATACCTTACAACCAATCTTCAGACAACTTGATTCAATCATAAATCACAACAATATAATTTCATAACCTGCATATCATTTTATAAACCTTTAACATGCTATTCGACATCCGACATAATTTATTCTGACATTCTAAAATCATCCAAATAATCATAACATATACGGTTTCTGCCCGAACAAATTATAAACATTAAATATTGTCCAAAAATTGAAATATAACAATTTAGAACTACTAACTATTGTCTAGAATTCATAAACAACACTAAACAAAGCTAAACATTCATAAATTTCTGTCTAAATTCTCTCAATGCTAGCTCGATCTTTCAGTCTTGTTTGCGTGGCAATAATTTGTATATCTCATTTGAGAGGTTAGTAAAAATAGTAAGAAATGAGCTACAAGTTCAGTAATGTACTATATAACAATGATCATATACATATCTTTATATTAATAATATGATGGCAGGAGTATTACATCAAAATTCAATGATATGCCATGAATTTCATATAAATGCATGTCCGGATCAATGTAGATTTTTCGTCATATTCTTATCATATTTCTTCTTAATCTTAACAATTAAAATATATTTAATTCTTATTTTTCTTTAAGGATCAGGGCTAGTACGCCTTAATAACTAAATAAGTGGACCATCGAAGACCGAATTATATATATTTCTATACAATTAAATGCAATAAGTTTCTATTCAAGATTTGAAGGTGGGCCGTCTACATATATTTCTATTGATAGGACTAGACACCGCTTCCTAACCTCACAGTTACATAGGGTTGAATATCGATATACCACTATAATATACTAAAATATGTCAAAATATACTATTCGTTGAACAACAATCTTGGTTCAATTTATATTCTTGGAAAATTCTACAATTATTCTTAATTTTCTCACTTATAGAGAAAATATTCATATTTTATAGTATAATTATAGATTTTTTTTTCATATTTTAACACTTTCATATCATATAAAACTTATTCTTTCTGAAGGATTTTGAATTAGTATATTATGTAGAGAATAGGATACCAAATTAACATGTATTGCAAAAAACTCAGCATGCGATGCATAATTCAACTAGTGCAAAATTTACAATTGAAGTCCAGGACATACAGGATGATTTTAATATATTTCTAACTTATGCAAGACACATATTTAATAATTTAAAATATACATAAGTTGTCGTACAAATTTAGAATATAATAAACCAAATAAATTCTAAAAGAAATTCAGAAACTTAGCATAGTGTAGAATTTCAGTTTACTTCAGTAATATGCAATCTTTACATGACTTTTAAGTGAATTTTCAGTACATGCATGACTTATATTTGATAATTGAGTGCGTAGAAGTTACTATGTAAATTTTAAGATATGCATAATCATAATTTTACAGAATGATAACAAAGTTTAGCATGCTTGATTATGAATTCTCAGCAAAATATGCAGGTAGTTCCAACTATATTCCAAAATATATAAGATATAATTTGACATTTAAAAGCTTAGTTTTGACAATTTACAACTATGTAAGAATATTACATGCGAAATATAGACATGCAGAAGCATTTTACCTTATTTTCAAGCATGCACAAGTGATATAATGTAGAATACCGTACATGTATTTAGTGTATATGACTTAAGCATAAGTTTTTCATAGAATTTTGCTATAAAATGATGAAAAATTTACATACTTAACATAACATTATAATTCGAGTTTTAAGGCATGCATGAGTATTTGGATAAGAAAATACATAAAGATATCAATAAATATTAATAACAAAGGAAAGAGGCTTGGAAATATGGGCTTCAGCCCAAATGTTGAGCCGGCCTTGAGCCGATCGAGCCACCAAGCCACTTGAGCCGCGAACGGCTTCTGAAGCCGATTTCGAGCGACAGAAGGGTTTCGTGCTCTTCGTCTTCCTCGATAGATTTGCAACCATTTGGCGTTTAACTCAGTTAATTGCTGAAACATTTGTGGTCCATTAAGTGGTGATAACTCTCCCATTAAGTAAATTAATCAATTTTGGCCGGTTTGAGTACCAAATGCTCGGTTGAGGCGGGTGATGGTTTTGCCTATAAATTGAGCCTTCTGGCTTTGTCCCTGGCTTCCAACTCAAGTAATACACCATCTAAACGAGTGAAAGAGTGTCCAGAAGTACGGAACCGGTCCGAATCGCAACTTCAAAAACAGAGCACTAAATTGCTGGAGGTATAGAAAACGATTCTAAATTCCGCTTTAGTGGTTGTTTTAACCACATAAATATCTAGCATGCATTTGATTAAAGTAAAGGGATAATTTTTGCACATGCATTAGCTTGCGCAAAGGCCGGTGGTTAATGGGTTTTCACACGACCTTCGCAGTACTACTTATGTTGGAGCAAAACTGCAATGCAATTCAACTTATGTTTGAAGGTTTGGTTGACACGTGTTTATCAACTCTCAGGATTAGATAATATATATGCAAGATGTTTCCAATATAGATGGTTAATGCATCCCTTGATTCGAGTTATTATACGGGTTATGAATCTACTTAATTTTTTGTGTTTGATTGAATTGGAGCCGATCCGATCCCCAACTCTTCAAACATAGATCCTGCGTAACACAACTAAAAATAATAGGTCAGATGATTGATGGAACTTACTCTCCAATATATCTTCTGACATTTAAGTCAAATATCTTTCCAAAAGAATAGAAAGATGTAATAATGTAAGAGAATATGTGGATGTATCTGATGGGGGATTGAGTGTATGTGAGCACCCGACTAAGGACAGCTTAGGAATACACTCGGCTGAGGGGAGACTTTAAAGTGTGACGGAATGAGAAATGGTTTTGAAGTGCATCTAACTGAAGGGCAGCTTAGAGGTGCACCCGAAGAATTGAGCTCCTAGAAGGATTGGAGGACAAGCCTCCTATAATGGTTAGAAGGCAGGCCTCCCGAAAGGATTAGAGGGTTGGCCTCTCAGACGGAGGGCGGCCCCAGGACAAAGGGTAGCTTCTAGACGAAGGGCATCTCCTAGGCCAAATGCATCTCTTTGATGGAGTACGACTCCTAGACGGAGGGCTGGCCTCTTAGTTAAAAGGTTAGGACTCCTCAATGAAGGGTTGGTCTCCTGGGTGGAGTTTATAGTGTCTTTTTTTCTCCTTTGTTTTCAGTCTGCATCTTAGAGTTCTCTTCTCTAGATTTAGGGTTCTCTTTTTTATTTGTGAGAGTAAACGAGTATTTATAGCACTTAGACTGTTGGGCGCCAAGGCTGCTAGACAGCTGTCCACGCAGATTTGACAGGCTGCCACAAGAATTGTGAGTGCCAATTATGGCAACCGTCATCAGTTGAGAGGATTCCTTCCTTCTTTGACGTGATCATGAGAGGCGTCAAGTATGACAATTGTCACTTTGGGAGAGATCATGTAAATTGTGAGTGAATATTTTTAAAATATCTGTCAGATTTGTATTGACCAGTTATGATAATACTGTTTTGGTCTAAGATTCCCAATAATATTTTGACCCCGTACAATAAGTTAGCGGAAGCAGTGTAAAAATTAAATATTCAATACACGTAAAGAATATTTATTTCTAGATGATACGAGCGATACGAGTATAAAAATAAAGTAACAATAATAATAAAAAGATAAGCTTTTTGATGACGAAGGAAAAACTCGATACCCACGGTAATCGAGAAAAATCCTCCGGGTTTCAATGGTTAGGGAAGAAATGTACTATAAAAATCAACTTACAGATCGGGTGGTAATAATACGCTAATCTAGCCGATTTACTCCCATCTTGTGATCCCTACCAAGGAACTCCTTAGATTCGCCGCCGGCACTGGAACCGGCCAACTTTCGGTCTTCACGTCAATCTTCTCTCTTGAGCCACTTGAATTACTAAACACGACCGGACCCCATTCTTCAACATACCGATGTCACCAATGAAGTTAGAAGGATAGAGGTGAAGAATTGATAAATAGAAATGTCGAGAAAACCCGTTAGAACATGAAGCACGATATTGTAGTTTTGATTTTCTCTAATGGAGCAAGATTAATGGAGAAAAAATTAGGTTCTTTTCAGGTGGGTGCTCCAAACAAGTCTGCGAGGGGTCTTAGGGTTTTAAAATTATATACGCAAAAAACACTAAAAAAAAGATTCCCGTTGTCGTGCGCTCGAGCGCGGAACAAGCGCGCGGCGAGCACACAGAGGGTTACGGAGAAAACCCTACCGGTGCTTGAGCGTAGAGGAGGCAAGCTGCGGGTGAGGGTTTCTAGAATTTTCGCTAGAGAAGGCGAGCACCGGGCTTCTGGATTATCCGCTCGAGCGTGTGTCGGCGAGAGGCAGGCGCGGTGCATATTTGATCTGGGAACGGGATGCCACGGAATTATGTTAATGTAGCACTTCAACGAAACACAGCTCGACAATGACACATGATTATATATGATTACGAAATATGCCAATTATAAAATAACCCTAACTCTTTATATATTTAGCATTCACCATGATACACTAAGAAAAGTTTTTGATATTTTGGTCATTATACAAAACAAAAATTAACAACATTTAGCCAAATAAAATGTGTGCTATATTAAAAGAAAATATAAATTCTTGGTGGTCAGTGAAAGAAAAATAAAAGTGATGATACTGTTTTTTAAAAAAAAAAAGGGAAGAAGATTTGTGTTAATAAATGGTAAAAACACCCTTACAATCAGTGCAACGCCACTTCTTCTTCTTCTTATATACTTGAGTGGGCTCATATTATGTTGCGAGCCTCTGTTACTCACGGCTTCCAAGGAGCTTGAATCATTGATTTATTTTACATAAAAAATCCCTAAATTTATTTGTGTGCAAGGTCTGATATTTGGAGATATATATATTTCGAATGGGAGAATTATAAAAGCTGCAACCAAATTTTTATTTTTTAGATTTAATTTTCAGCTTTAAGTTTACTTATTTCTGTTCTCAACTTTTATTTTAATACATATTTCTATTTTTACATAAATCTTACCCAAATCATTATCTAAAAATTTCTAAAATTAACATTCATTTGAAAATTTTATACTACTGAATTTGTGTAATCTCCTATGTATTAAAATGTCGTATTAGGTCATGCCAAACATGGTACGGTTAATTTCAATAGGTTGCACTATATAGTGTTAGAGTTTTCTTTTTTTGGCTAAAAAATCTAATGGTTTATCAATGATTATTTATACAAAACAAAACCAATACAAAGGAAAAAAAACATTATTGCAGAAATATACAAATAATAACTCAATGATTTTGACCATTGGTAAAATTATTTGATCCTTCCCACTCTTGGCCACTATCCAATCATTTCTGCTATATTCGTTCTTTTAAGTCTAACAAATATTTATAAATATATTTGATACGTCTTTGATTTTAAGTTGTTATATAGATTAAAGAGCCGCTTGATCATTCTTAACGGGTCGAATTGAAACGAATTTGATTTTTATCATTGCGAAACTGGATCTTATACACAACAACTAAAAATAAGAAGTCTGATGATTGGGAATGACTCATTCCTTGATATATCCTTCGTCAATGAAGTCAAAAATCCTTTTGTGAGAAAGAAAAGATGTGAGGATGTTAAGACAATGCATGGATGTACAAGGAAAGGGAGATTGAGTGTGGATCGGAGGACTGAGCTCCAATAGTTACGATTGATGTGGAACGGCTTGGAGGTGCATTTGACTGAGAACGGCTCGGAGGGACATTTGACTGAGAATGGCTCAAAGATGGAGATGCATTCGATTGGGTGCAGCTTAAAGGATGAGATGGTGCACACTACTGGGTGTGGCTTAGAGAGAGTGAGAGATCTGGCCGTCAAGGAGTAGTGTGGTAAGTGAGACATGTACTCATGGGTTTGAATAGTCTTGGAAAGAGGGACTCCTTTGCACTTTGAGGGGTGATCGAATGCACAAATTTGTTCTCTTTGAGGGTTTGAGGAGGGAGGATTGCTTACCCCTTTTTGTAAGAGTGAAGGGGTATTTATAGTCAATGGAAGCGATTCAATCTCGCTTAGGTTTCACGGTTGGTGACAGCTGCCCTGCGCTAATGTGTTGAGCTATTACAGCAATCGCAGGTGCTTGCTATGACAATTGTTGTTGTTGGCTGATTACTCCTTCCAGTATTATGATGATTTTGGAGATCTCTGCTTGAGGAATACCTTATTGGGAATGATTCCTTGAGTCAAAATTGTCGTTCCATGTGGTGCACAATCTTAGATAGAATATTCTGCGAGAAATAACTACCGTATTAAGGAGATCACGTTCCTATGTGATATTCAAAAGATATTTGCTGAGTTGTTTGGGACGATTATGGCAAGTCTCCGCTACACCCCCTTCCGATTGGTGAATTAAAGGAGTTCTCGTGGGACAACCCTAGTTGCTTGTTTTGGGTTAGACAAACTCAGGTTGGCTTGCTTAGTATCGAGCCTTAGTGTGGCCGCACCATGGACTGCTATTCTCTGGGCACTTTCTTCATCTTTGGATTTAGTCTCTAGGCCAACTCACTTACGGCCATACGCATCAAAATCATATATTAATAGTTGTTAGTGTTAATCTATTTCTCTTATTGTCATTCACTCTATCATATGTACTATAAAACAAAGTTAGAAAGTGAGAAATATCAATAAGATTAAAAAATTATATATTATTCATGCAAAGACAAAAATATGTACTGATTTGCTTTTTACATTCCAAACTCTTAAAGCTATTCTAATGAGATAAATTTATTATTATAAATAGGCGGTAAATAATATGATAGTTCAATATACGTTGATGTTTGATGAACCAATAGGAATTTACAATTATTTCTTATAATGTTAAACATAACATTTATTGTAACTACTGCTGCTAACTTTAGCCAATAACGTAAATGTTCTTATTTGTTAAGATGAGTACAAAGTATACATGTTAGGGCTTATGTTAACCACCTTGCCTCATCTCCACTAACTATTCCTCACTCTCCAAGCTCTCGTGACAGGTTTTAATACTAAGAATTGTTGGGGTTCGACACCCAAATTTACTCATAACCCGATGCAGCGGAAAGCCCAAAGCCCCCGTCGACCATCAACCATCAAAGTAGGGACAAGGAACAATGAATAAACAATATTTTTAACGTGAAAAATTTTTCTTAAATAAGAAAAAAATCATGGGATAAAATTCCTAAAGTAAATCCACTATGTAAAATCGGTTACAAACAACCCCCGAGATAGTTACCCAACAAGTCACCCGAGATAGAATAAAAAAAATAAATCTAGAGTAAGGAAACTCTTCTTCCCACTTTTTTATTTATTTTTCTTTTCTCATTCTTCTCACTGGTAGTGCACTCTATTCACCGATTTTACAAGTGTAGCGGTAGACAGTGAACGACGAAAACTCCATTTTGCACTTTTTTCTGTTCCACTATCATTCCACGTTCCACTATATCTATTGCAGCCTTGGTGGCTGTGGTATCGTTTGCTCGTCTTGTTCTTTTGAAGCGCCTGGTACGCTTTATAATGATGCCGTTCTATCTACTCACCTGCCGTGATCTTGTAGATGATTTGTCACATCATTTTCTATGCCTTCATCAGTTCTCATGCTTTGCCAAAAGGCGCATGTTCAACCAGCTTGGATGCGTACCCTGCAAGTTAGTTATCTGCTTTTGGCGCATACTCTACAAAGTCTATCAACTCAAAAAATTTAACTGCCTACTCTGAAAAGCTTGCGACCAACTCCTTAGAGTACGATACCCACTCTGCAAAGTTATCTACTAGCTCCACTAGGTTGACTCATCTGAGTTGGCGTTACCCTTTTGCGTTAGCATCATTAGTCAGCCTCATCTCATTTTAGTAGGCCGACTTATTCTTTCAGCCGGTCAACCACCCATCGACTGGCTTTTGCTGCTTGGCTGTCAGGCGGCTGTACTCTTTCAGCCTTACCTGGCTCTGCCATTGGCTCTGTCAACTCCATCTTTGGACTTGTTGGCTCCACCTTTGACCCTACTCAACTCCATCATTGACCCTGTTGGCTCCATCATTAACTTTGCTCAGTTCAGCTCTGCGTTTGGCCCTACTGGCTTCGCCCTTGGCCCTATTTAGTTACTCTAATAAATAGTTACTCTGAGATTTGCCCACTTCAGAATTGGTCACTCCAATCTTTGTTGCAACTAGTTTGCAATACTTCAAATTTTGTACAAATCCTGTGCAATCTTCCAATAATATATATATTTGTTGAATTATCCATAAGGGAGTGACAAAATTTAACAAGAACTACATAGAATGTTTCATAGGCTACTTCAATATTGTTATACGACATGTGTCCATTGGGTGCATGTACTAGATTTGGTTTTACAAAATTTGGTTGAACTATTTTAGTAAATTTGTGACGAGATATATAGTTAAAAATTGAAGACTTAACACAATTTTATAATCATAATCTATCAACAACTCTGGCATGTAATCTCACTTGTGCTTCTCCAAATGAAACATTGGTAAGACAAAAATGTAAAATCCATTCTATAATCCGAGGCGTGTTAGGTCACTTTTCTTTATTTGTAAAGAAGGCATAACACAAAAAGTTTGTTTCCGTTGAGGATAAATATTCCAAAATATTGGTTAACTGTTTTATCAGTGGAAATGTGAAGGTGCAAATTCTGGCAAAACCTATCAATCCAACTGTTCCCCGTACCTCATCCAAAATTTCTCAAAATTTTTGGATACGGCCACCGGTGAGCCAACCGGCGTAAGAAATATTCAACTATGCTTCCGAGTAATGTTAGATCACTTTAAAGACACTCTTTAACTGTCACGAACCCGAACCAAAGCAGGTCAATTAAATAATTAATTATAATTTCTAAAATCTAAACTCTCAAATGAATTTTTCTTTTTAAAAACAAATAATACTAAATCCCAAAATTCGGGTGTGA
>JAOVVI020014141.1:0-11604 GCA_028571085.2 Nepenthes alata | reverse complement strand
TGGTATTCTAACATTTAGGAAGAAAGTTCTAAATGGAAAGAACAGATATGCTTATAAACCAAGAAAGTATTTTATACTGAGTTCTTTACTATTTCTAAAGACAATTATCAAATTCTTCCAATAACTATTTATGCATTTTTATAGGTTTGGGTTTTTTTCCCATAACAAAATGACAAAGCCTATAACTAGTTAGAAAATTAGATATTTGTTGTGCCTATACATTGTAATTCATACCATCTAAATAATTTTAATAGAATGAGCAATATCATTCGATAAAGATAATATTAGAAAATAATAATGTTGACTGAGCGATAATAATCAATATGAAAGACAGGTCATATAGTTGGTGGCAAATCTCCAAAATAGTTTTTAAGCACCATCACCAATGCTATACCGAAAGGAATTTCTCAAGGTTGGGCATAACTTCATTATCTTTCTAAAACTCCTTGTGGCAACTTACATACGTTGATTGCCCAGATTCATAGATCCTTCAACCTACAAAAGTTTTATCCATAGCAACTAAATAGGCATCCCTTGGCCAATGACGACTTGCGAAAGTTGTCTAGATATAATATCTTTCTTCCTATAGAGTAGGTTTTTGATGCCAAGACGGCTTTCTATCTTTGGGAGTGCATATTTCACTACTGGCAACTTTAGCACCAGATTTTTCCTTTCACAGAATATGATAGATAAAGTTTTTCAATATGAAATTGAGAATATATGCCAAAATTATATTTGTAGGTTGAGATTACCTTTTGAAGTCACACTCTTTTTCGCTATTATTCATCTCCATCTCTTCAATTTTTCAATGGGCATCAAATTCATTGTGCATTGGATCGATGAGCTCCATTAGAAACTTGTCCTTCAATTTTTCAAAATCAGGTATATATATCCAATCCCAAAACCTCATGATTTTTCCAGTCTAAATATTAAAATCAACTTTCAACTCCTTATTCAAGTCTTCAGCTATGTCCACCGATAATGATTCCTCTATTTGCATTCCCTTAATTATTTTAGTTATCTTCAGTTATATTTGAAAAAATGATAAGATCATATGCGTACATTGATAATGCCTTTTGATGTCGCAGTTTTTTATACTATCATGCATGTTCATTTCTTTAATTTTTAAATGGGCCATTGAATTCGTTGTCTAGCTCATAATTTTTAAATACATCCACTACTATATTGGCTTTTCTCGATTGACATTAAACTTTACAATCAAAATCGTTCAGTTTATCTGTCAATCTTTGCTACCTCATACTTAGCTCATTTTAAAAGAATAAGTATTTCAATCTTTTATAATTTGAGCAAACTAAAAATCTCTCCCCATTAAATAGTCCCTCAAAATTTTTACTTCGAAGATGATCACCAATAACTCTAAGCCATGGGTTGAATTATCAAGCTTTTGGCTACCTCAATCCATAAGCAATTACCTTCTCATAATGTATTAGCATATAATGCAGCCCATTCTTGGAGTCATCACAATAAAGAACGTTTCTCCACTATCCTTCTATAATAACTAAAATTGGGACGGTTACCAAATAGTCTTTTAACTCTTAAAAACTCAATTTGCAATCCTCATCCTTACCAAACTCCATCTTCTTCTGCATCATGTGGGTTAATGGTATCACAGTTTTTTTAAAAACGTTTTACAAATCTTCTATAATATTCAACAAATTTAAGAAAACTTTGTAGCTCCACTATTCTTATTGGTTGCCTCCAACTTATCACTATTTTAATCTTTTTCGTATCTACCAAAATACATCCTTTAGAAATTACGCCAACTAGAAAAACCAATTCTTCGAGCCAAGATTCACACTTTTTTAACTTGGTATATAATCTCTTTTTTTCAAGTGTTTGCAATGCAATCCTTAAATTAATTTTATGCTCTTCATGGTGCCTCAAATATATCAATATATCATTAATAAAAATCACCATGAATTTATCTAGATAAAGTTGAAACAATCTATACATCAAATCTGTAAATGCTGTAGGGGCATTAGTTAGTTGAAGTGACATTATTGAAAATTTGTAATAGACATATCTCATTTGAAAAGTCATTTTCACTATATCCTCATTCTTGGTCCCTAGTTGATGGTACCTTAATCATGATCAATTTTTTAGAACACTTAGGCTCCTCAACTATATCATTTATCTTGTCTATAGATACTTGTTTTTGATAGTTATTGTATTCAACTCTCAATATTCTATACACAATTACATAAATACATCCTTCTTCATTTTGAACAAAAGCAATGATCAATTTTTCAGAACACTTAGGCTCCTCAACTACATCATCTATCTTGGCTATGGATACTTGTTTTTGATAGTTATTGTATTCAACTCTCAATATTCTATGCACAATCACATAAACATATCCTTCTTCATTTTGAACAAAATCACTGCACAACTTTATAGTTGGCACATTTGGTCAAATGAAGCCTCTCTCTTATATCTCTTGCAATTATTATATAGCTCCTTTTAACTCTAAAGATGCCATCCTATTTGGAGCTTTAGAAATTAGTGTTGTTTTGGGCATCACTTTGATCTCAAACTCAATTTCTATATTTGGCAACAACTCAGGCAAATCTTCTAAAAATTTTAATCAGCTAGCACAATATACTTTTGAGACTGGTAATATAGATTAGGTATGCTTGACACTTACCTTTCTTTAGATGTAATACATGAAGGAAAAAAATCATATAAGTTGATTCTTTTAGTTTAATTTCTTAAAAATAAAAGGGTCACAATTTAGAATTAAAAAATTTATCCTCTTATGAAAATAGTCGACATTAACATAATAGCATAACAATCATTCCATATATAAAATTATATTAAAATCATGCATTTCTAGTAAAATTAAATTTATAGTCAACTCAAATCCATTTATCTAAACAATGCACATAGGATATACAATGTTAGTTATTAAAGATATACTCATAGACATAGACACCAATAATGAATAATCCATAATTCTAGGTAGTGAGTTCAAATGGCCTACAAACATAGTGTATACAAAATGAATATGCCAACCTTGGGTCCAACAATACATATGCTGAAATCTCAAAAATTAAAAATTTACCTTTTAGCACCAAAATAAATATATCAGTATCATTGGCCATCACAACAAAAGCTCTCCCCAAAGCACTTGATTTTCTAGCCATTTGCCTCAAGAGGTAGATACAATATTTAATCATATGGTTAGATTGGCAATAATTAATGTACGCTCCCATTCGCTTGTAATATGGTTGACCATCATGGAATTTCACGTAATGAAGGCATGTGGGTTTCTATTGTTGTTGTTTGTCAGGCATGCCTTGGAGTTCAACTCCCATCTTCACTCCCTTATCATGCAACTTTGATAATTTATAGGAACCACCTGATCCCAACCCAAACTTTGCCTCCTTTGCTCACACTTTACTTTTGAAAAATTTTTCTCTTTCTAGTTCTCGTTCACATAGTAAGGCTTGACTAAGAACTTCTCCATATGTTATTTACCTTAACATCACCATCGGCTTCCGAATTGTATCATTCCGCCCTTATGAAAGTTTCCTCACTCTAATCATCTCGGCCATCACCATGTGTAGGGCATAACAAGCCAATTCGATGAACTTAGCATCATACATTACCACGATTCGATTTACAAAAAGCAAACTCGTCCTCCTTCTACTCCCTTAATTTCATAGGAAAATACTTGTCTATGAATGCTTGTAGAAATACTTTCCAGGAAATCTACTTATTTTCAAGTCCCAATATTCTTTTATGTATCGCCCACCAACTATTTGTTTCTTCATCTAGCTTGTACGAAGTAAAGTTCACCCTATCCTCCTCCGAATAGGGTGAACACATTTTTGATGCAACAGATCCAAATCATAGCCTTTGTCAGATCTAAATAGCCCAAAAAACTCTAGAACCCATTCATTTGTGAATCTATCATAGGCCATTAGTGCAACTGCTAGGTTCATCATAGCTTGCTCTAAATTTAGTTGCCTTTAAACCATTAAATATATTACTTTCATTATCATTGCTATTATAGCAAGATACTCATCTTTTCTACAAGAACTTGATCCACCATATCTGCTTGACATGTTTGTATATATTGTGATACAATTAACTATTTTATTTTTTCTTAAATAAAGTAAGATACTTTCCATCTGACTTTCTTTAATACCACTTTATATAAATAAGAGATAAGTCTAAAACCCTACAAAGTAGATATAAATTTATATATGTCAATATATCAAATCAATATATAGGAAAAGATGGTCAAGATTAAAATTTTAAATTCTAAAAATATCAACCTTCCAATAAAGCATGCAAAAATGTAAATGAGTATAAGAATATCAAATATACCAAAATCGTATAACCACATAAAACATTCCAAACTCAGTGCAAATCTTTATAAATATAAAATTAGCAATTATAATCAAATGAGAATATGAAATATACTAAAATCCTATAAACATATAAGAATAAATGATTAGTGATAATCTCACAAACAATAGTTAAATATTAATATTTGAGTTATGATTATTTTTATATAATTAAAGGCCATATGATATTATTTATGGATGGATAAACTATATATTATTTTCTTTAGTTGAGATTAAACACCACTTCTCTGACTCTTCAATGTTAAATTCAATCTCTGATTTATAAGTAATATATTATAATATATCTGAATATATTTAAACAAAATTAAAACTCTACACTGAAATACAAATATACATATATTTTTTTCAAATTTGGAAAAGCAAAAAATCTCTATTAAAATTCAAGTAGAGTTTTTACCAAAATGCTTACAAATAAAGACATAAAGAAACATTTGTATGAATATTAATGCCATATAAAAATATAGATATGAAAATTACTGACATAGAAGAACATATATACTAAAATTTTAAAAATTTAACATAGTTTACACGACTTTAAAATATGAGCTTTCTAAAAATTTATGAGATAAGAAAATTTTAAATTCTTGTAAAGAAAAATCAGATAGAGTAATAAAATATTGTATATATGAGTATTTAAACTAAATATGCTCAAAAATTTCTAAAAAGATCAGTATCAAAACAAGAAAAAAGGATTAAATGCACTAGTGTTAATTAAAATTACCAAAGATTTGTTTAGATTTCACTTAAAATTAATTCAAATTCACTTTCCCCATCCTTTTCTCTCTTCTATTCTCTCTTTATTCCTCTCTTTCTTTCACTTTTCTCAAATTTCAACAAAAAAGAGTTAAGATTGGTTCAATGAGTCTATTTATAATAAATAGGCACACATGCGCCTATTAGACATGCTCAAGGAAGAAGCAACGTGCGCTAATTAGACGTGCTCAAGGAAGAGGCAAATTTTTCCGTGTACAAACGCATAATAGGTATGCATTAGTCATCAACATTTTGGGCTAAATATACATGAGCGCTAGTCATGTGCCTCATAAGATAGCTATTCTGTCTAAAATATACTCATACGTAGATTAGGTGCTATTCAGGCCTAAATTATTTCGGTCTAATACCTATTTTTTAAATCTAAATTCATGATTATCTTTAAAAATTTATCAATTTATTTAAAATTTACATTATTAAAATAAATCTTGGAATTTGTACTTCAAAAATTTTTCCTTACACTAACAGCTTTTTTTTTTCTGTGAACATTATCGGGGAGGGTTTTTGAACGGTAATTATATGAATTTAGAGTGGAAGATAATAAAAATATCTTGTAAATGTCATATGCTGTAAAAGAAGGCTTTAGGGTGGACGATTGAATAATTGTAACAAATTTTTTTTTATTATAATTTATAATTCTTTTTTGTGTGGAAATTGTAGAAGGAGGTTTGGAATGGCAATTAACAATGATACAAAATGATAATCGTTGTCATTGTTTCATGTCATAGAAAATGATAATTGTTGTCCTGTGAAGGTTACGTATTATAAAAGTATCTTTTAGTGGGGTAATATTATTGTCACTTTATCATAATAATTTTTAAAACTATTTTCTGTGGACAATATAGAATAAGGTTTCGCATAATGAAAATGATATCATCATGGAAGAAGGTGACAAGGAGTTTTCAAATAGGCTATATATAGTGAAATAATCTTTCAAAATGGGCATATCAAATACTTAGAACCAGCAAAGTTTTTTGAGGCCATGGAATTGTGCCTTCCAGTTCAAATACCCTATCTTGCTACCTTATTTTTTCTCTTATTGTTTCTTTACTATGTGTTGTGGAGGAGAAACAACAATCACAAGCGGCAACCACCCATACCTGCCGGCTCATGGCCTATTCTTGGCCACATAAATTTGCTAAGAGGCTCAAAGGTTCTTCACATAGTCTTGGCAAACTTAGCTAATGAATATGGACCAATCCTTACAATTAAACTTGGTATTCGTGAAGTATTAGTGGTTAGTAGCCCAGAGATAGCTAAGCAGTGCTTAGTTGACAACGATAAAGTCTTCGTCAATCGTCCACAAACAGTAGCCGTCAAGCTTCTTGCTTATGACTCTGCCATGTTTGGTTTTGCACCTTATGGACCATATTGGCGTGAATTACGAAAAATTACAACATTTGAACTCTTGTCGAATCATCGGCTTGATATTCTAGAACATGTTAGAATATTTGAGGTAAGAAATGCTGTTAAATCAATATACGATAAATGGGCACTTGCAAGAAAGGACATTGAGCATGATAATGGCATCCTGGTAGAGATGAAGCGCTGGTTTGGAAACTTAAGCTTAAAAGTTACAACAAAACTAGTTGCAGGAAGTACCTCCAAGGAATTATTCCAAAATGAGGAATATGATCGGTACTATGAATCCATTAGTGAGTTTTTCCATTACTTTGGACTTTCTACTATTTCAGATGCTTTTCCATTTATGAGGTGGTTAGATATAGGTAAACATGAAAAGGCAATGAAAAGGGTTGCAAAAGAACTAGATCAAATCATCCAAGGCTGGTTAGATAAACACAGAAGGGGTTGTGTATCTGGATATCAAGAAAAGGGTAAGCAAGATTTCATGGGTGTTATGCTCGACACTTTTGACACAGCCCATGAAAATTTATCCAAATTTGAGATAGATACAATCATCAAAGCCACATGCCTGGTATGTATTTCATGATATATCTAATTTTCTTAATTTTACTTGATTAATTTTTTAATATAAAGATAGCCTTGCCTACTAAATTTAAAAACCTATCTAACTGTCTCAACACAACTAAAAGTTATACATTGTACACACACTCATGTAGTTTTGATGAGTATATTTTGATCATTGCTATTGTATCAACAACAGAACATAATTATAGCAGCTTCTGATACTAGCACGGTTACATTAACTTGGACTCTCTCGCTATTATTGAATAATCGCCGTGTACTCAACAAAGTGCAACATGAGTTAGAAACACATATTGGTGGACAAAGGTTGGTAAATGAATCAGACGTGGCAAACCTAGTTTACCTCCATGCTACACTTAAAGAGGCACTTCGACTATATCCTGCTGCACCTCTCGCTGGACTACGTGAGGCCATCACCGATTGTGATATAAGAGGTTATCATATTCCGTGTGGAACTCAACTATGTGTTAACATTTATAAAATTCAACGAGATCCAAGTATCTGGTCCAATCCAGATGAATTTTATCCAGAGCGATTCCTAACTACTCACAAAGATGTTGATGTAAGAGGCCAAAGTTTTGAACTAATTCCATTTGGCAGCGGCAGGAGAATATGCCCCGGAATATCTTTTGCCTTTCAAATTGTTCTATTTACTTTGGCAAATTTATTGCATGGGTTTGAAATTATGACTCCATTAGATGGATTGGTTGACATGACAGAAAGGTGTGGGCTAACCAATGAAAAAGCCACCCCACTAGAAGTCATCCTCATCCCTCGTCTTCCAAAAAATCTTTACAATAGTAGCAGTAATATTCAATAGGGAAATGGTAAGAACAACCATCTATATATAGCGTTTAGTAAGTGATATGTCGGGTATGTAATTTTAATATTCTTCAATGTGATTTATTTTATAAAATAAGTTGCAAAGCACATCAAAAATTGACAGCCTGCTTTAAATTGAGAGTTGCTAGCGTCACAATAATTTTTGAAAGATTTGTAACTATTATACTTTATTATGCATAATAGAAAATATGTCTTTGCCTGTTTGCAAGTATTTGGCCCAATCTTGATAAATTTCATGTAAAATGATTGTTTGCCACTCAAAAAGATGTTAATGAAGACACTAGGATTATGAAGTGATTCCATTTGACAACAAGAGAATATGTTCTAAAATATCCTTAGCCTTTCAAATCATTTTATTTATTTTTGAGAATTTATTATATGGATTTGAAATTATAAGTTAATTGGATGAGTTAGTTGACATGACAAAATCCTTTGGGCTAACCAACGAAAATGCTACCTTGTTCAAAGTTATTCTTGCCCCTTGTCATCCTAAAATATTTTACAGTGTTTCTAGTGGTGCTCAACAAGGAAATGCTAAGAGGAAACATAAATCTATATTATTTTGTGGGTGATACATTGGGCATGTAATTTTAAAATTCTCAGGTGTGACTTTCTGAGGATGTGACACAATTATTTTAACTGACGGTTGCTAGCATGACAATTATTTTCAAAGATTTACAGCTATTATACATTATTGCATATAATTTAAAAGAAAAATACATGGCTAATATTTGCGTGTTTGCATGACTTCTTTCTCCATGATGCAGCATTTTAAATAAGAGCATATAATCAGAGTTTCAAAAAATTAAACTGTCAAGCACTTACTAACACAGACAAATTAACTTAATACAATCTATTTGGAGATGACCATCTATTTGTCAGGCAGCCTTAGATGAGCAAATTAACTTACATTCTTTTCCTCACCACAAGTCCAAGTAAAATTCATTAAAATTTTAAATAAACTCAAAATTGTTAAAACACTAGCCTCTCAGGAGATCTGTGCTATATTTATACAAAAATTCTTGTATGAAGAGTATAAACAAAATAAAGATTACACTTTACATGCACGATGAGATTTATTGTCATTTGTTCCCTCCACATATTTATAGATAAATTATAAAAATAAATAAAAACATCTAATATTTTAGATGATAATAAGAATCCGTAACACTTGAATGCGATGGACCGGGCCCTCTTGCTGGTGCACAAAACGATAGAAAGCCAGCGTCCATTAAAGAAGCCACGGAACACTTAACGCAAGATAAGGACGGCTTCAAGTTGCCATTTTTTTTTTTTTTTCTTTTTAATTGCAGCTAATTTTTGTAGGCGTAATGTATATTATGTCTACTGAACAATAACGTGGCAATTATTACATTAGCATATTCATAACACAAGAACATCATTCTATTTTCTTCACATATTTATTATGACATAGAAACATGAAAGAAAAGACGATAGGGTGAAAATTAGATCTACTATTAAGAAATAACGTATAAAAATCTTGCTAGGCTATTTATATTATATAATGTGTTAAATAAATATGCTAATGACATTTGATTACATAAGACAATTTCTAGAGAATCTAGCTAGCACCATAATGTTTTGGATGTTATTGTCGGTTTGAATTTTGAAATTAAAATTAGAATTTTTGATGCAAACATCATTTATGACTTGGGTTGGTTAAGTTTTGATGGCTTGACAAATTTTTTCTTCACCCTGCTTCCTGGTTCGTATCCCACTGATTGTTTCGTGTTTGTGGTGGAGACATCTTTGGTACGGTCAGTGGTGGCCGGCCTGTCATGAATGGGATAGTAGTGGGGGGAAATGATGAGACGGCCATATCCTGTCAATAGTGCTGCTCTTATTGCGGGATCATAAGTGGGGATTGATGGGGCTCCATCCGACTATATCCAACCTGGCTCCAACCTGGCAAAGCAGAAAAATTTGAATCCTCTCATCGGCCGTCAGTATAAAAAATTTGAGTACAAGATATAAAAATGAATAACGATTTTTAATAAAAAATAATAATAATTTTCAATCAAGAAATAATATAATGGGATAAACTCTAAAAACAAAAAAATTCACTATATAAAATCCGTTACAAACCTTCCAAGACAGAATACCGACAATCCACTCAAGACAGAGTAAAAAAAATAATCTTCCAGAGTAAGGAAACTCTCATTCATTTTTTTTCGTTCTTTTTCTTCTCTCTTACTTATAGTGCTCTCTATTCTCTCATTTTACAAGTATGATGGTGAACGGCGATCGGCGAGAGCTCCCTTCTACAGTTTGTTTCTCCGCAGGTCTAAAGTGCCCGATGCGCTTTATAATCATGCCTAGCCAATATTGCATCTGCTCACTTATCCTGATCTTGTTGAAGATTTGTCACGTCAATTTTATCATTTTCTACACTTTCATCAATTCATGTACTGTTCCATAGAAGACGTATGTTCTACAAGTCAGCTACCTACTCTGCACAAATGACGCATATTCTGCAAGTCAGTTACCTGCTCTACTCCGGCCTCTGGGTATCACCACTCCGGCCACTGATCCACTTGGGCCATAAATCCAGAGCCATGACTGACTCCGGTCATGATCTATTCCAGCCGCAGATCCATTCCAGCAACAAATCCACTCCGGTTGTGATCCACTCCGGCCTTGTGCACCACTCCGACCTTGGCACCATTACGGCCTTGTGCACCACTCCGGTCAGTGCACCACTCCAGCCTTGTGCACCACTCTGGCCTATTCTGATCACTTGGCGCGCGCACTTCACTTAGATCTTCGCGGAAACCCTGTTGGACCTTTTGATGACGTTTTGTCGAAACACTAACAAGGAAGTGAATAAAACACAACAAATTTTCATACACGACCTTGTGGGGGGAACTTTTTGTTGGGGCAACCGAGGCGCTCGGACGGAATGCTCCTGAGTGCAACGATCGAGAGGACAAGGTTCTCGGACAAAGGGACAGCACTCGGACGGACAACCAATAAGGAAAAGAAAAAAACATAGAAGATACCAGATTTAACGTGGAAACCCCCTTTGGAACCGAAAGGAAAAACCACGGGTGCAGAGTAAACAGCAAATCTACTATGTGAAAAACAGGTTACAAGAACCTCCAAGACGGAGTATCCGCGACACACCCAAGAAGCTAACAGAAAAACTCTCGAGTACTTACCAAGAAAAACACTATGTTTTTCTCTCACTCAAGTTTTTTCTTCCTCCATTCTCTCACCGGTGGTGCACTCCACCCCTTTTTCACACAGCCCTTTTCCTCTTTTTCTCTCACTCTTGCACATTTCACACCTCACGCAGCAGCCTCTATATATAGGGCAAGGGGATTCCAGCGTGGCCTGACACCTGTCACCCACTACTCTGTCCTCTGACCTTGCAGGCTGCCCACTAGCCCTGCAAAATGACGCACTAGCTCTGCAACTGCCAGCTAGCTCTACAGACTGCCAGCTAGCCTTACAAACGGCGCACTAGCTCTGCAGCTGCCAACTAGCTCTATAACTTGCCCACTTGGCAGGCCTACGTGAATGAAAAGTCGACGCCTAGGCTCCAGCGTCCTCGGCCATGGTGCCTTTGAAGTAGTCCTCGTCCAATGCAGCTCTCGGACAAGATGCCACTGATAGTCCTCGTCCAATT
>JAOVVI020014139.1:0-11605 GCA_028571085.2 Nepenthes alata | reverse complement strand
GTGCCAGTCGCGCCAGTCTCCCTCGCTCTCCTCTTTTGTCTCATTTCTTCTTCTTCCCTTCTCATTTCTTTTTCTCTGAAACCCTTTTTCTTTATTATATATATATATTTATTTTTTTATTCTAAAATTTAAATTGATACTCGAGCGATAGTATGGACGCACCTTGAGTGCTAGCCCAACTGATTCAAATATCGTTTAAAATTTTATAATATTCAATAAATTTTTATCACGTCTAAATTACTTAAAATCACAATTAATATTAAAATAATCTAAACGGGATTGTAAATATTACAAGTATATAATCATATGAGGTTGACAACGAAGCCAATAATATCAACGCATTATTCTCCTAATTGATCTTATTGTCAAGTGCGGATATTTATATTAAAATTTAATTGACTTGTCTAAATTCTTTCTAAAAATTTTCCTTTCAACAATCAAATGCCATGGATTTGCTTATTGTTATTTAATATTGTTGTGAAAGACTTTAACTTGGTACAACTCTCGAGCATTATTTAGATTTTTATTAGATTTGACAAATCAATTAATCATTGATGGTATTATCTGTAAGAAATATCTTAAGGTTGCAATTATCCAAGTGCCTAACATCTTGCAACTCTTCACCAAATAATTTCTCATGTTTGTCCTCATTCATTAATGATTCATCATTTATTATTATGTCAAAAAAATTTTAACTATTTATTACTAAAGAATAAAATTTTTTTATCCATTAAATTATTTAATAAAAATAATATACTTTTTGATGTCAACACCATCAAGTATAGTTTTTACACTAAAAAAAGCTTATTATCTGATACTACTTATTGGTATTTAAAATATACACAACACAGTATACTGAAAATAAATTAAAATTCATTATCAATTGCTATGTATTTTTCTCTCTGCATAGGAAGTACAATGCAACTAATTATATAATAATATTTAACGTAAAAAAAATTTTAATTAGAAAAAAATCTGCAGGATAATATTCAAACAAATTTAATACAAAATGTATAATTATAAATAATCTCATTCAAAAGCTTTTTTATAGTAACTTGTATAAATAATGATTAAATATTAACTCCTAACATGTATAACAACATATAAGAGTAGAACACAATAAGAATTTGAGAAATTAACTGTAATATGTATCTTATGACCAATGATAAAATAATATACTTGAATTTGTTGAAAGATAAACTTAAATCTAATCTTAATCTAATAACAAAAATCTCCCAATTCTCTCTCTTTCTCTTTTTTTTTTCTCTCTGTTATCGTGTTTCAAAAGCTCCAAATTTGACATAGAAATTGCACCTGTTTTTTATTGTTTCCGTTGGCAGTTGAGCGCCATAGGTATATTCCACTTGTGTGTACAAGAATAACTTAGGTGCTCCACAGGTGCTAATACTAATGTATATTGGCGAACGTGCTTTCACTTGGGTCTATCCAATACTTTTAATCATGCATGAGCATTCCCTTGGATCATAAGGATTGATATAAAATCAAACACTATGGACTGAAAATGATATCATATTAGAATAAAACATGTTCATTGATTTTTATTTGTGATAAAAAATGAGTTATAGACGAGTTATGAAAAATAATTTATTGTTTCAAATTTAGAATTTATTTTACGTAGTTTAACTTTAAACTCTTCGTTGATTAGAAAAATGATTCTAGTAATTTATATTTTTACTTGTACAAAACCTCAAAAAGTATAAAAAATATTTTTTGATATGGGCCAAATACCAAAAAATGAAAATTTTTTTTATCAAATTATTTTTTTACAAATAGATTCTTATAATTTTATATTTTTATTTCTATTCATCCATTCAAATGGACCCTAATTGAAAAAAAGTTCCCATCCAAGTCCTCATTCATATATTAATTGGGGCGAAATTTAATTTCAAAGATTACAAACTTTGCAGCCCAAGTAGTCGAAAATTATTCACTGTTCCAAAATTTTGCTATTAGGTCCCTCCCGCACTACTGCACATCTATTCGTGAGAGAGTTAGACAGAGGAATTCATCAGCAAGCAAAAACAAAATAAAAAAAAAACCCAAAAAATTAAAAACAACGAACGAAACACCCAACGAAGAATACAAGCTCTCTGTTTCGAAGCCAGAAAAAGGGAAATTTTTTCGCCGGAAAAATTCAAACAAGGAAGGACGAATTACTACGATTCGGAACGTCTCCATGCTCGATATTTGCAGAGATTACCACTCCAATTCGTATTACTTCGAAATTTGAAGAAAACATTTGTCAACCCCGTAAACCTAGTTCATTCTTCGACGATTAGGGCACAGTGTCAGCGGATTTTTTCGCCCTAATTTACGTTACGCTTTTCGTATTCTTAGTCCAGGTGATCATTTGACCTTCCATTTTGACATGCTTTTCCATTTTCTGCGCAAACCCTAGAATGCCCAAATTTGCAAAATTAGGTCTCAAGCTTGCTGAATTTGCTTAATTTTGTTTCATTATGTGTACATGAGGTCAATTGCAAGGCAATGGAAGCTAAATTTTATGCTCGTTATGGCTTGCGATTGCAGTGAGTGTTTAGGTATTTTTTCAGCTTAATGCTAGTGTCTCTGGAACTTTATTGGTGGCATTCATCATTGAATGCTCTTATCGGAAATGGTAGTAGGGTATGGTAAATTTTGAGCTAGTGGTCTTTGAGCTCTTAGTTATCCAGAACGAGTGTGAGAATGCGGCTTCCTAGTGTTCCTGTTTGAATGCAGTGTGTATCAAGGTTGATCGGTAGCGCAAATTAGGAAGCATTATTACTTAGGTTATTAGTGCATGGTATTGGTTGCGCATTATAACATTTTTTTTAGGCATGGTTGACAGTTCTGGCCTAACTTGAAAAAGAATTTCTTGCATTTTTTTTTTTTTTTGCCAGTGTATGTAATCTGCGCCTCTTAGATATCTCATTTTTGTCGATTCCAATTTGTACATTACTTAAGGTGGAGGTATTTGTGTTTGTATTGTTTTATGTACTGCTTAATCTTGAGGCCATAAAATCTTCATATGAAAGGCTGCCTACCTAGATATTTAGCATCTCCTATGAAAGACTTGTATTCTGTTTCTTCCTCTATCTCCTCTCTCATCCTGGTTTCACCAGAAGTTTGCTTCTGGTCAGCATTTATAATTATGATTTCTACTGTTTGACAGATTTACTTCTTACACTTCTATGTCTGATTGAGATTGACCTCCCTGACCATGCTCAGGGAAAAAACTATCTTGAAGGGGTGACTCAGGCATATTTGGATTTCTACGTTAGTAATGGTATGCCTCTTATTTGTGTGACTACCACAATTGCGGAGGCACATTTCTGTTTTCAGATTCAGTGATCATTGTAGGATGGCTTAAGTCAGAGATTCTCTTGGAGCATTGTCTAAATCTGCTGACACTTACACTTTCACGAGGATACTTGTTATTGAGGAGGTTCTACCAAGATTCATTCTGTGGTAGACCTGCCCTGTTTGTGATATATTGTACATGTATTGACCGAAATCCTTTGCAATTCTTTGAGTGCTGAAGGATTTTGACGGACAAAGTATACGCTGATTGATGTGTGAAGCTGCTTTTACTCTTTCTATTTATAGAAACTAAGAGAATCAAATATTAGTATCATATCTATGGGAACATAAGCTGGTCAGCTTGGCACACTAGGTGATATACATTTTCTTACCGTGCTTGCACTTCATATTTCAGAACATGTGTTTTGGAGTTGGTGTTACTGTGCATTATCAAATTTTTCATAAAGGAAAAAGGAAGAGAAATGCAAAAAGACAGGAAAGAAAAGGGGTTGCAAAACTAGAAATGAGAGGAATGGTGATCTCCAGCATTGTCAAAAGCACTAGGTGAGCAAAGGAGACAAGACCACTTATTGGCTGATGTAGGAGCTACAACAAGCATTCCCCCAGACAAGTGAATCGCTGATTGAAATAATAAATATGCATATGTCAGCACATAGTGTAAGAAAATAAGAATTAATGCTCAAACAATTGAAAACAACAATAGTTATATCTAAAATATTTGTATATGTTATTACATGTGTTGTGGTCAGAAAAAAAAAAAAAACTAGTCTATGTTTGTATGCATCATACTCGCCGTCTACTTAAGGCTAATAAATTTGTCCTAAGGATGTCATTATGTTTTGTCAAGCATCTAAAGCAAACAACCTTAAAAAACTATATGGCTTTATCTACTCTAGTTTTCTACTGTGGATTTTAACTGCCATCAACTTTCCCTACATCCTCCTCCTTGTCATCAAATCCCACATCATCATCCTAATTGCGATCTCCAAATAATGCTTCTGCTTTGTGACATTGGAGAAGTAGGCCTACCTTTTGACTTTTGAACATCTGTACTTCTACAAAAATACCCTTCAACCAAAGGTTCCAATTGCTGTATAACAAAGGACTTAGTAATAATATGATAAATTTGGGTTCTTAACTCCTATGCAAAAAAAGAAAAAAAGAAAAAAAGAAAAAAAAGAAAGTCAATAGAGCAAAACTAATCGCCCCAATGTTCAGGCGGGGGCCTCACTGCCTTGACTGAGGCCCTAGTTGGCGCCTTCTTGGAAGAATGCCTTGCCTATCATGGGCAAGGCACTTAAGTTGTGCCTCGCCTTGGGGTCCCTAGGCACTATGCACTTAGCCTGCTCAAGTTTGACAACACAGTGTTAGCCATACCACTAAAGGGGCAACTAATGCTCATACCACATGAGCTAGCATGCATTTGACCGATTGGAAAAAGTTGGGAACTATATCTCCTCGTATTTGTGCATACCAACATATGGAAAGGTGAAAGATTCACACTCACATGAGAATTATATTTACTAATTTCTTCCTATTTCTCAATAATTTTCTTTCATCTTTCTACTTTTATACCTTGTTTTGTATATAATTTTACTAACCCTATTTTGGTACTTTTTGGTCATACGGTGTATAATGCAGATATCAAAACAACTTCTGCTATGTAACGGTATCGGGAAATCCCAATACATATATTTCCCAATATTAGAAAAATATTGCAATTGTCCCTATTATCACGATATGTTGACTACTTTGTATTGATTGAAATACATATTTTTTTGTTTTTTGAAGTTTAAATCCATATGTTTTGTAACATTTTTTTTGATATTTGTTGAATGGTAAAGGAGAATATTGTGTTCGATTTCGATAAAATTGAGTAACACCCTTCAAATATGTAAATATTTGACTATAGAGGGCCAAATTTTAGTGCATAATTTAGTTTTGATGTGGTCACAGAAAGAAGTGTTATTTTTGCATTCATGGCATCTAATATGGTACATCTCACTCGACATGGCCACGACTAATACTGATACTTATATCAATAAATGCTAAAATTTTCATTTATTTTTCTTTTAATTTTTTGAATGGTAGAAAACTGTCATATGTTACTAGTTGGCAATGTGGAAAGATTGTTATGGCTCATGCTTCTGTTAAGTTGACAATTAATTATATATATTTCGGATAGTGCTCGCTTGTCTTTGTATTGAAAAGGGAGGGGAAGATGTAAAATGTGCTTTATAAGTTGGGTTTCATCTTATATTTTCTATTTTTATCCTACCCTTCAATTACAACTTTGAGTCTCATACCAGGATGCAATGTAGGAGCAAGGATGTATACATTTGGCCCTCCTTAAATCCCACGATGGGGAGCCTTCTGAATTTGGTTACCTTTTAACCTTTTAAGGTGCCGTTTTATGTTACAGTTTAATGGTCTTTCCCTTTCTTACTACTGACATCCCCCAAATCTGGCTTGTCAACATTATTGACCTTCGATCTTAATGTAAGGGAGAGTTTTGGTCTATGAGTGATTACTACTGTTAAGTTGTTTGAGCAGACATGTTGTTCTTCTTTCTACACCACAAATTCCATTTGACCAATTGTGGAATGATTTTTATTTGATCAACTTGTTTGTTGGTTTAGTCTCAATCACTTCTTCTTATTTACCCATCTCTGGGCTCTTTTTCCTTAAGGAACTTGATAGGATTTTGAAATCAACGGGAGGGAAGCATTTGTAGCTTAGTAGGAAAGCATGGATTTGGTAAAGATCTACTCTCCTAGTAAATGCTGAGGTTGATTCCATGGGAGGAGTTGTTGACAGTGGAGTTGGTATTGGTACCAAGTCCTCTCCACGACGAGCAGCAATTGAGAAGGCTCAGGCTGAGCTAAGGTAAAAAGTCTACTTCTCTCTGTTCGTGAACGCACTCTTGTTCTGTAGTCATGAGATTTACTGTCCCTTAATAACAGACTGGAGTATGATGTCCGTGAGGAAAGGAGAAGAGAGCTTGAATTTCTGGAGAAAGTAAGATGATCTGACTCTGCTTTTTCTTTTTTGTGTACGCATAATGATTGTCAAGAGTATGCTCTTTACATGCAGGGTGGCAATTCTCTTGACTTTAAATTTGGGCACACAGCTTCAGTGAGTGTCCAGTCTACCTCATTCACAGATCAACACCATGACCAGTTTGTGACCAGGTGATCTCTAATTCTAGCATTTCTCAGTTCTCAGGGAATCTGGACTATAGAGTGTAGAAGCAACATCTTTGTTGTTTACATAATTGGATTTTTTTTATGCAGTGAAGCAAAAGGTAGTTTTGCTTTGACTGCCTCACCACGTGGAGATTCTGTTGAAAGTAGTGGCAGATTGGGAGTTACTGTAGCTTGTGAACCTAATAGTGCTGATAACTTTGATGGTGAAAATGAGTTATTTGAAAGAGAGAGAAAATCCATATATCCAAGTGGGAGTAACATTACTCCATCAGAACACACTTCTCAGCTTGCTGGGAACCAAATTGCCAAAGGGTTGGAAGACTCACCGATTTTTCACCTCAAGAAAGGTCAAGCATATAGAAGAAGAAACCGCTCCAGAACAAATCGTGATGGTGCTCAGTCAAGTTCGACTGATATTGCATCACGTGGTGGTCATGTATCTTCCTCGTCTGGTCGCCTTGGTGTTGTTTCTAAGACTGTTTATTCTGATAATCGGGTTGATACGCAGTTGGATGGTGTGCATGCTATTACTTCTGCTACTGATCCAGCAAATGCTGGTATGCTTGAAGGTGAGGTAGGTGGTTTGGCTAACAAAGAATTGCAAGATGGCCAGCATACTGAGAGTATGAAGGCTGATGGAGCCGGTTTTGGTATGACTTTTGGGGAACCTGTTTCTGTTGGAGGGGAACATGCAATTCCAGCTGGTGTTGCTTGTCCTCCTTGTGTGGCTACAGAGAAAACAGGAAATTGTGGTGGTCGTGGGCAGTTGAATGAGTTTAGTAAGTTGAAAGCAGATGGGAAAGGTATATCTACTGAAGTTGTTACCAGCAATGTAGCATTCACGACAAAGGGATTAGATTCTGAGTCTTTTTGCACCCAAACTAGCTCTAGTGTAGTTGGAAATGCAAATGTTGATAGTGATTTGTGCACTAATTTAAAGAATGTGGATTGTAATGGTGCCCCAAAAGGACAGAAGCAAGCAATTGAGGAGATACCAAATAATAAAGATGACAATATATTAAATGGAAATAAGATTACCAATCCTATGGAGAGTGATTTTTGCACTGACGATAATCACAATTCTGTTGTTCAGATCCACCAAAGCAATAGCTTTACAGACAAAGATAAGAAGGAAATAAGCAGAAGTAGATTGTCTGGCCAAAATGAGGCCAAGTGCCCTTCCAAAGTTGAGGAAAGCCAATCTCATAACTGTACTGAATCAAAGTCACATAACAAGGATAATGCAGCTGATGACTCCACTACTAAACTGGAAAGTTGTTACCGGAAACTGCAAGCCTCCAGAGATGGCTGTGTCCATGAGCTTGTTGACACTGATATATCTGTTCCAGGGCCTGCTCTTGAGCTTCAGGCTTGTAGTGAGAACTATCGGAGAGTGGTTGATAAGGCACATGAGGATAGGATTTTGGAAGAGGCACGAACAATAGAGGTCTTCTTTTTTTATCTTTCAATTTATGACATCTATCTTTGTAAACTACTATATAATTTTTTTTTTACTAGGCATTGCAGTCTAACACAGCATGTTTAGCAGGCCAAACGTAAGAGAATTGCTGAGAAACGTAAGAGAATTGCTGAGTTATCTGTCCGTTCATTGCCGACTGAGTACCTGAAGAAGTCTCATTGGGATTTTGTCCTTGAGGAAATGGCTTGGTTGGCGAATGATTTTGCCCAGGTTTGTTATGTTTACTTACGTAGGGTATTTGTCACGTGCCTTTTCCTGCTTATGTCATTCTGTTTTTTGCATCTTTCTAGTTTTTATACACTTATTTGTCTCTTAGAAAGTTCCTCTAGTATTGGATCTATGCAACCTTTAAATCAAACCAAATAAAACTAAGCCTTTTCTCACAGGTGCTTTTAGTTACATGTATTCTTCATCTTCATTCAGTTCTATTTTAGGCCTTGCCTTCCATCTGCAAGAGTGATACCCTTCTAAACTCTTTTTTGGTCTACTTATGCCTCTTCTATATTAAGCTTCTTTCAAATTCTCACATTTCCTATTAGGCACATTGTTGTTCCCTTCGTTTTATATGACCAAATTACCTCAAGCATGTCTTTCCAATTTTTTGTTGCACGCCATCCCAACTTTCTCCCATTTTTAACATTATTTTGAATCCTATTAACTATTGTTAGATCACTCATCCATCTCAATGTCATCTCCATGATTGCCATTTTTTGCATATGAACAAATCTCTGCAGCATAACTAGCCTAATAGATATTTTATAGTACTTTACTTAAAATTTGAGTGGTATTTTCTGTTCATAGAGAATCTCTGAAGTGCTTCTTTATTTCATCCAAGCCCAACACTAATTCTTTGATAGATTTCTTGTTGGATGTATCCCTAATCCCATCGATAACTTGCTTTAATCAAATAAAAAAAATATCCTCATCAATATTCCTATCTCTCTAGACCTATAACCATTATATTGGAATACTTCCTCTTGGCTAGACTTACAGTCTCTATTCTCATCTACCCACTGTTTGCTTTTCTATTGTTACTAAATGACATTTCATATATTTAGCATTTGTTCTAAAACCTTTAGTTTTGAGAGTTTTTCTCGAACTTCCCACTCTATTTTTTTTTCTTGTTGGTTTTATCCACTAAAATTGTCACATGTGAAAAGCGTGCACCAAGGCACATCTTCTAGACGCATTTGGTCAATTCATCCATAGCCAAAGCAAATAGATATGGGCTTAAAGCTGACCCATTTAGTAAACCAATTGTTATTGGAAAATCCTCGGTCTCCTCTGCGAATGTTTTTACACAACTCACTATATTATACATATCTTTTATGATTTGGATGTATGTGATGAAAACTCCTTTTTTCTCTAAATTTTCTCCAGTATGCCCTTGGGACCATATTGCATGCTTTCTATAAATTGATAAACATCACAAGTCTGTTGTTTTTTCCCTTAATTTTGCTAAATCAAGTGCTTTTGCAAATAGTTTGCTTTCATGGTAGACTTGTCTATTATGTATCCAAATTGATTATCTAATACACTGCAATCTTGCCTCAAATCCCTTTTTAATTTATCAACTTTTCTGTAACTTTGTCACATGACTCATCAACTTTATACCTCCATATTTGGCATAGCTTTGTATATCTCGTTTTGTTCGTATTTTAGGGTACCAATGTGCTCTCTCCACCATCTAGTGTTTTCTTGCTCTTTTGAATTTTGTTAAGCAACCTAGCCAACCCCGAAATTCTTCCTTCCTCATACATTTCAAGCTTCCACTGCACCTTGACCCCAGCATGTATGGTTGATTTGTGGCAGCCCACGAGCCTAAGATACACCATGAACTCACATGGCTAACACCAATTCATACAATCCACTCATAAAAACATAAAAAATTTCAAGTCTTGAGATTAATACACAGAATTTCTCAATTTCATCAAGCCAATAAAGTTTCATTAATGTTTTCTACTGTGCATTCAGAGGAGCTTGTATGAATTGATCAACCCAGTTCATACAATGTACTCACAAAACATAAAAAATTACTAGTCCTGGGATTTATGCACAGAATTTGAGTTTCATCAAGCCAAATAAGTAACATTGATGTTTCCACTGCACATCTTGATCTTGATCAATCCAAATCCTTTTGAACTATTCCGCATTTGTAATTGTTAAGGGATGAGCTACAAATAGCCAAGTCAGTAAAACAATCACAAAGGGGGAAAAATGATAGGAGCAACAAACTCATCTCCAATTTCGAAGAAGGAAACAATTGCATGGTCTAAAGAACTTTAAATTGGAAAGATTAATTATATACCATGAGTTTCAATTGAAGAAATGGAGCCATAACAATTAAATCTTAATGTAAGTCAAAGGCCTATGAACGTGAATTTAATGAAAACATTGAGCCAAGCATTTAAACGTCAAAACACATCAGAACATCGGGAATCATATCATGTCATTAATCATGGTCATGCGATAAAATCTTACATGGTTATTCCATACATGGCTCTTGTTCATAAATTTATGTTCGTAGTAAAATCATAAATTTTGTATGTAAATTGATGATTTCCCATAACTGAAGGAAGCTATAGGAACATGACCCATAAGACGAACAAGTTAATTTTAGAAGAAGAATTGACAGCATATCAATGTAAGGTCAATGGCATGGGAGCATGGAATTAACATAGGAAAGTGATTAAATAGAGTGGTAAATATCCACTTACCCAGCTACACAACTTCATGGCCTGCTTAAAATTCCATGAATCCATCATATTTTTCTCACCCCCTCTATTATTGATTCCCTTTGCAACTTATTAGTCTTTTTTTTTTTTTTTTTCGTTTGTCATTTGAAATATCCACTTGTGATAGATCTGAACACCACATTTCAAATACACGTACTAAAATATTTCATGCAAAAATTTTAATTTGACTGCAATCGTTTCCACTTAATTAAATTAATCAAGTTAAAGTTCCACGTTAATTTTCTGTTCCAGTAGCCTTTTCCATCTTTGTTGTCTCTGATGTTTCTTTAACTTCATTTCTTCCTGATGCTTCTTTGGATCTGGATTACTATACGGATTAGGGAGCCAAAAATCGGTTCACCTGGTTTGGTTGATTTAAAGTGGGTCCGGTCTCCGTATGCTCATAATCAGATCATGTGCAACACAATGGACAAATAAAATGTCAGGCGATTAGTGAGACTTGCTCCCTGATTTATTTTTCGATACTTAAGTCAGTCATCTTTCTATGTTAAAAGAGAAAATGAGGATGCAAAGTGAGAATGCCAATGTTTATGAAGAGCCTTAGTGAGGTGTGCTTGATGGAAAGCATTGTAAGGAGAGAGAAAAATACGCTCAAAATGAAGCGTCTTGCAACTGTGTTTGGAGTTCTTCTAGAGGGAGATTTGTGATAATAATATATTCTTGTTTGGCTATCGTTTTTGTTGTTTTTCCTCCTCCCTTCCTGTTGGGAATGAGGGATATATATAAAGTTAAGGGACAGTTGATCTCTCCTGTCAACTGCCCATGGAACTACCTGGATGGATAAGAGGATACCATTTGGCCAAAGGTTCCTGACCGGTTACCATGTCCATTGAGCCGTTTAG
>JAOVVI020014138.1:0-11605 GCA_028571085.2 Nepenthes alata | reverse complement strand
AATATGGCATTTACACTAGATAAAAAAAAACACTAAAAGATTATCAAGTTTTAAACTATGACTCTGTCGGGATGAATTATTCCCTTGTGAGTATTATACTTTGTGTATATGCCAATATTCTTTGAGTTGTTAGCTGGCTACATGAAACTACACAAAAGGCTTAGTTGTTCCGTACTTGAGCGAAGTAGAATCTTCAGCGAATAGGATGACCATGCCTAATGTATGCTTGAAATAGCGCATGTGTGCTAACAGCAGGATAAGCACGCCTCATGCACATTTGTGGGGGCATTCAAATGCTGATAGCAATAGTAGAATTGCTAGTGCGTGCCTGAGATGACGCTCATGCATCAATGCCTAATACAGGCGCGCCTGTCGTACACTTATACGCCATAGCCCACTATATAAACTTAATTTAATTTTTAGGTCATTTTCACACTAGAGTTTTGAAATCAGTTGACCATCAAAATAGAGAGAGTGAAGGAAGATAGAGAAAAAAAGAAGAAAAAGATTCGCTCATCCGTTTGAACTCTAAATTGTGCTCCATTTTTTTTCAATCTTAGATATATTATTCTTGCCCTTGAGAAGACTATTTCTACCGGTTGTTTTCTTCTTGTTTGCTTTTGTATGATTTATCGCTCAAAATTTTCATTATAAGGAGTTGTATCATTTAAATGTTAAAGGCTTTTATAACTAGACTTATCATATAATAGATGTTTTATGAACTTATCATCACATGGCTTTTTTTCCTCATTCTAAAATTGAATTTTTACGTAAAACTCTTGTGCCTTATTATTATAATTATTGTTTTTGTTTATATGTTGTCGTATTGCCTTTTTGCATATTCAAACAAATGATTCAGTAACGATCATTGTAGAGATTAGTTATCAACTCGGTGAATAAAATTTGGTAACCAAAACCTAACAAACTCAGCCTTGACGTGGTCAAGATTTTTTTTTTTGTTGGCGTCTATGACATCAAGTTATAGGCGGAAATGATTTTGATACCAATGTTGTAATCCATGATTTAAATCCTAATGAATTTCATAGAAATTATAGGATCATCAATCATAGCTACGTTATTCCTTCTTTTGATATAGGCCTTCAATAATAATTCAAACTAGTTGGTAGCAGAAGAAAGTAATACCTGGTGACTTGAGCAAAGAACCAATCTTTACTGTAATCACTGACGCCGACTGTGTAAACCAAATCCTGATCAGGGTATAGCTCGGAGTACCTCTCCCAGAGCCCATACTGCCTAAACCTGTGCACCATATAAACCATAAACAAATTCCCACCATTGAAGCAATCCTTTTTTCATATATCAATGGGTTGGCTTCCATGTCCATCCAATGAGCAGAATTAGAAATTAAAAATAAACAGCAAAAATTGCATCAAGTTATTTTCAAAGCAAATATTTATGGCTGAAAGCAGGCAGCTCATCTCTAGCACATAAATTCACGTGCCTCTAATAACAGGGGACAATCCAGGATTTTTTTTTTTCCAGGATCAGTAGACAACCACAGCACCGGGTAGACAGGCATCATGCATGTAGAGGCAGCGATGTCATACGATGATGTTGGCACCATACCATTGCTTAAGCACAATTAGGATGATTAAAACTGACCTGTCTGGATGATTAACGTATAGTGGATTGATGTACTTTGGATTGGGATCAGGAACATAAAATTCTGCAGCTGTACGATCCGGGATTCCAATTTCCCACAAGGTGGGCCCATCTCTAAGAGGTTGGTACACAAGGTCACCCATATATATATCGCAACCTGCATCTCAAGTAATACTTGGGCCTTACCTATTTGTTGGAATCATAATTTAGTTATTATATCCAAATAAGAGAACTGAAACAAAATGAGACCTGGAGTTATAGAAATGGCGGCATCGCATTGATAGTCTCCGATGAAACCAGGGACCCACGCATAAAGATAATAGTCGCCTACACGTATGTTATTGATGGAAAAATAGCCATCATCATCAGCTGTGGTCCAGAATTGATAGCCCTGATCAAAAGTAATGATCACTCAGTATGTTATTTTCAGATGGACCAAATCCTTAACTTTTCTTACTTGAGGGGAGAGTAGTTATAGTGCTTCCAATAGATAAATTCCTATATTTATACAATATCAATGATTAGAAGTTGGGTGAATCAATGGTGGAAATTAAATAACCATTTTAATTACTTGGTACAATCTTTATTATTTATTTACTTAACTTATAATCCAAGCCGTTAGATGAATGTATAGTCTGCCTACTGGAAGGATCATAACAATACTCCTTTTGGGGATAACAATCACCTTCGATTCCCTTTGCCAAGATCCAGCCTCTCCAGGCGGGGCCAAACCCACGTAGGCTCCATTGCTTGCTAGAGGGTCTTCACTAATGTATCTGGACAGAAATTATGGAAACCTTGAAAGAATGGCCAGAGTGACCTAAATTTAGATGGGTGACTATTTCCATCAGAATAAAAAATGGCATAAAAATTAATGTTTTTTTCATGAATAAATAAATTAATTCAATTGGTGGACATGATTCATACACCAAAGAAATTAACTCGAAGGCATACAGTTTGATTCATTTACAAGATGAATTTTCAATGGATTATAGTCGTATTTTCGTAATCATATTGATGTTTGTGTTTGCTTATGGGAATGGAATAGGCAGGAATGAAATAAGTATTATTAAGTAATGAGAACTACTAGAAATGTGGAAAGAATAAATGTTACATAATTTAGCTTGCACGAGAATAACTGTTTCATTTAGGAATAAAATTTTAGTGCGGGAAATGCAATTAAATGTATTTCACATGGTGATTAATAGTGGCAACAGGTGGCTGACACCTATGGGAGGTTTCCCATCGGGTGGGTGGCTTGTGATGACAGGGGTTGTCAGCCTGGTGGGGATGGTGGCTGGTGCTGACGGGGTTTTTTCAGCCTGACAAGGTGCGGGGTGGCCCAAAGAGGGTTGTCAAGTCCTGGAGGGATGGTCACCGGTGCCGGTAGGGGAGACCGTAGGGGTGGGAGACCAGTGTCAGTGGTGGTTGCCGGCCTGCAGCAGGTTTTGACACTGACAGGGTGATCAACAGTAGCTGGGGCATGGCTGGTGGGGCATAGGTCATTAGCGGTTTGGGAATTGCAATACTTCAGAGTATAGGAATAAAAATACCACCATCTCTCTGGTATTAACAGTTATTCTTGCTTCTCTGGTAATTGCAATTTCAAAGGAATAACTATTCCATCTTAAAGTTTCAATGAAATAAAGGGTTGCAATTTTCATGGGCTAAGGATGTAATGGAAATGCAGTTCCATAAAACCAAATAATCCATTAGGCCAATATGCATAACTTACGACCATTTAACACCCAAAATCATTGGCACCCAAATTATTTGCAAAAGATTTGTCACGAATTGACACTATCATTAATATATGCATGGGATTAGAATTGAAGTCTTTGATGAATCCCGTTTAACAACACTAAAAATGCTCAAATTCGAGAATGTAAAAATAAAAAGGGATAAAATTTTGAAATGACAAATATCAAGTATCAAAGGCAACAAAAAAAAGCATGTAACAGTAACAAAATGAAAATCACCCACCTGTCTTGAACAAGTAATCGACCACGGACACTGCCACGGTTATCAGACAACGGAAAATCCTCCGATGCAGGGAACCAGTATGGCCACTTATCCTCTTCATCCAATTCCTGGAGATCAGTACACTAAGAAGTTTTTGAACTTTAAGAGGCCATTGTAATACACAAAAGTATGAGACAATTGAAAATTAACCTGCTCCTTCGCATCGTACCACAACCAATGCCAATCAACTTCCTTTGGAGCACAATTTACATACATAAAGACTGGGCCAAAAACCTTCTTCCATGCCTCGCCGTCTGCAAAAACGGTCACCATATCTGCCCCAGCATAATGAGCACTGAAGAACATCTGATGCAGCAATATTAATCATGTCAATGTGAAGAAAAATAGCACTCCAAGAAACTACAGTATTTTAGTGATAGTTTTCATTTTTTATAAGAACGCAACAAAATAAACTTTTTATAATAACATTGTATTCCCTAGTGGGGTCATAAATTGATGTCAGCTCCATACCCTCAATTTCCCCTTATAGAAGTTAGGAGGCTAAAATGACTACAGCTATAACGATTACAGAATGGACAAAAAATGTTTACATGCTTACAAGTTAACAGACTAAGAAAAGAGCTACGCTCTTTTAGTTCTTACTATTGGCCATGATCTTATCTGTCTTGGCTCAGACACAAACTACTACTTTTACTTCATCTTCTACATATCCCGTTTCACTCTCTCACACACCACCTTAATCTGCACTAAATTTCTTCTTCTTTTCTTATCATTCTTACATCACTTTTCATTTTGTTTTCACATTTTGCTTGCACAAAAAGTGCTGGATCCATAGCTCTATAAAGCCTCTAATAATATAGGCTGTAAATGCTGTTCACAACTGATGGTAAAAATCCCCCGAGACTTCCAGAATGGTGGTACTAAAGCATATACAAATAAAGTGCAAAAGTAATGGAAACTGAAGATGAATTCCTTGGGAAAAAGGAATATAATAAGCAACAAAACTTCAGTGAAATGAACCAAGGAGTATAAGGATTCGAAAACCAAATTTACACCGGTTCATAACCACTATGCTTCTACAATGGCCATGTTGTTGCACCACCATTGAAGCAGCTGCAGGACTTCTAAGCTAAATTATCCATAGATTCCATCCTAGGTATTGATGTCAACATTGGCCGATATGTATTAATATCGGGCATCCTGATACTTCAACAATATCACAATATATTGCTACCTCGGTAATATATCACGATATATCAGCCAACAAAGCCTGTCAGCTTATATTTTTCAAAAAAAATTTCTTCCAATATATCTAATACTAATACATATTATCCAATATATCTAATACTGATATATCTGATACCAATATGGCTACAACAAATATCGATATTGAAACAAACACCAATATTTTTATCCATAATTTGAGGATTTCAAAATGAGCTACCAATTTCTACAAAATGGTTTCCCTCTCCTAGTACCACACTCTCCCCCACTCCCCAGTGATTTATAGGACAAATTACACCTCTTTCTCTATGGAGATTACAGAGCTACTCTAGGACATCTAGCCCAACAGACTTCAGGACTGCATTAGACATCTCCCATATTCAAAAGCAGTCAAAGAAAATGCGCTCCCCGAGAATTACAAGACAAATCCTACATTCAGATTAGATAAAAACAAAACAGCTTAATATTCTTGTTCTGTTCAAATATGTCAAGGAAAAACACATTTTAGTTCCCAGACTTGTGATTTGAATTAGATTGCCAATGATTTTGGCAATTTAAGTTTGCTTGCTAAAACAATTAACTTGGAGCTCAATTGTGGCAAAGGTAAATCTACTAGCTACTGCAAAATGTTTGAAAATCAGTCATAAACTCTGTACCAAATAATACTGATTCATAATAAGTCATAAACGCTGGATAAATAAGCAATATTAAGACCTTAATTGAATCACTTACAGCGAGGTTTGTGGGGCCAACATGGGAGGTAAGATTCTGCTTGACAGGTCCACCTGATCGGAACTCATTGCTTGGTGTTATTTGCCAGAATCCAGTAGGTGGGTCAGTGCATATCCACCCATGGACCTTGAGATCCTTATTATCACAAGAGTACTCATACTTGTCATCCACCTACTCATCAGGCCAACACAAAAATAGTTAAGTGCACCACAAGATTACTTTTGATTAACATATATAAGCATTATCTCTCATTTTAATTATGATAATTATCATACTGATAACTTAAAGCATCATAATAATTGTTAAAGAGGTACTATAATGTACCGTTCATTTAAACAAATGATCCTAATTTATAAAGCTGACATATATATATATAAGCAAAACAGTAAACTTTTTCTTTTATTTTGCATAAATTAATTCCCTCACAAATCCATTTAAAAAAAAATGATGATATGGTACCTACTTATTTTGTTCTTGGGAAGTTGGAGTTATGAAACCCCTACCCCTGACATAAATTCCAACTAACTTAAAAACCAAGAAGAATCTTCTCCTATAAGAACTGTATATGAGAATTTCATCTCATACAACTTTTTTATTTTATTACTTAGGAGTCATACTAGATGGAAGTCTTATACACAGTAAGAACAATATTGGCAACATATATCCTTAGTTCATTTGACTCGATCACCCAACTTCTTTAGAAACATTATTATCTTTTAACGATTACTCCTAATAAGTAGGCATGAAAACTAGTATAGCTGCAAGCCATTGATAGGGCCTACAAAAAACTTTACTTTAAAAGGGAGTAGCACTTTCCATGAAATGACGAATTTTCATTAATTTATCTACCTTTTTCTTATTAGCAAACAACTAATTAACATTTTTACTTTTTATTTATTAGCCCATGGACCTAACCTATAACATTATCCACCATCAACAAATCACTGACCAATTTATTACCATTATCTATGTTCAACTACATTGCTAAAACTAATGTCATTTGAATTGCCACCGAGGTCAAGGCCAACGGCTAGTAAGAAAAGATAGAAAAATATGCAAGAATTATTCAATGAATACTAAAAAATCATAGCTTAAATCCATATGAAGACCCAAATTTGGTTAATTTTTATCGATTCAAAATCAAATATTCAAATCAAACACAATGTTTTGTTACCGTGATGAATTGATAAGAAAAGAAGTTTATAGTAGCAGATCAAAACCAAGAAAACACAATAGAAGTTAGCTAAAGTTAGTAGATTAGTAGTATTAGTTGTAGCAGTTATTTCTCTGTTTGTTCACGTTGCTGAAAGTTTCAGTCTAAAGGAGCCGGAGTAAATCCAATTTATAAAAGGGGGAACAGATGAATCTCACTTGTCTTCTCTCCTCCTTTCTTCTCTGTTTCTATCCCTCTTTGTTCTTCAATTCTTCTTCTTGTCATCTGTATTTTTTCAACTTTTCTTTATCTATCCTTTAATCCATTACCTTATATTAGGATAGATAATTGTCTAGATAATTTTATAAAGTTCTAGAATGGCCTAAACAAATATATAGAAGGGAGAAAACATGTCATTTCCTCTAGAATGTTCTTGAATGGAGAGTAAGTGGGAGGTTATAAATTATTATTGAGGGGATATTAATAGAAAATATTCTAGAAGGTGAATCCTAATAATCTAGAGTAGAAAATGGAGGGAAAATCCTAGCCATTAGTAGAGAATGTGGTATTCCTATATAAATGGATAACTCCTCTCGTTTGCAAGTAAGCAAACAAGACAATCTAAGACAAAGCGAGGTGAAGCCAAATGAATGGTATAGGCAATAGAGTAGATAGTCTTAAGAGCTCCTTGGGTGAGCTTGTCGGATCGAGTACAGGAGAGGTGTTTTGTACTCTTGTACTCAATTTTCTATAATGAAAACCTTTAAAAGGTCTTCTATCTCTATACACTGGGGTAGAAACATTAGAAAAAGACTGGCTTATTTATATTTTATAGAATGTGCTAGAAAAGTGCTTCATTGGTGACCAACAAAAAGTGTTATCCCATGACATAGCTCAAAATATTAAAAATTTTTTATATGAGAAAATGTTTTTTTGGATCAAGATCATGCTTTCCTTTTAATGGTTAAAGAAACAGTCATGGCAAAGGAAATGGGTTTAGTATTCAAGAGAAGCAATTATAGAATATGGATCAAACATTTGCTACTCGGGCTAATGTGGGATCCGCTCAAGGATCTACTGGTTTAGGTAAGTGCCTAATGCTTTCCTTGATTGCAAAAGTCACTTTTTGAGGAGAAACCGTGCATTTTTGGGATTTTTGTGGTAGAGAATAAAAAAGACATAGAATTGAACAACCATAGGTGCATCTTGTGCATATTGCATATGGTTCTACAATGAAATTGACTTTTCAACAAATTCAAAAACTTTAAAGCTTCCTTCAAATAGTAATAAAATCAGAAATCTCAGCTTAAGTAATGAGACTGACCATTCAACTAATGCTTAATTAGTGAAACAGATGAGCCATCATCATAAGGAAAAGCAGGTTTGCAGTGGTGGACAATGGCCCTGTCGAGATAGAGATAGGTGACCTGTTGTCAAGAGCCAAATTTGGAAATGCACACACACAATTAAATAAAAAAATACTAGTTGTCATGTTATTTTGAAAAGTATGGTAAAAAGCATGGTTTCTCGGCTATCCATATAAAACTGTTTTGTACACTATATGTACAATGCGTACAGTTGCCACCTGCATGGAGAAGCTCCATGTTCTGGAAATACAGTGAAACAATGATCTTGGCATTTGTGTCTCTTACGCTCCAGCAATTGACTATCTCTGAAACAGTATGCAATAGCTTTTTGGGGGACTGGGTAATTCCCAAAAATTTTAAAAAACATTTAAAAAGAGGAAACTACTAATAAAGGACATTTCAATTACATAAAACTTACCAAAATGAAAATGAGATAACATTTAAATAAAAGAAATATATTAGATGACGTTATGATTCTTAATAATACTGCAGTTTATTGGCCAAAAGTCTATCGAAGCCACAAAATTTCAATTTCACTGATCAATTGCTAAAAAAAAAAAAGTTGTAATATGAACTCATTTAACTAATAAAAACCTCTAGTGTAAAGTACCATACAAATGTATGGTTCAAATGTCCAATAATTAGAAAAGAACATATAAATTAGCAAGCAATAGTACCATATCAGTCTATATGATTTGAATAATACAGAAATAAAATGTTTAGCTTCAAATATCAACAATATTTTCTACAAAGGGGTGACCCCACACACATAAATTTTTCACATTGCATGGAAGCCAATATTTTTTATTTTCAATAACATTTAAAACATGCAATTCAATCAGTGCATACATTTCACTGTAATTTCAACTTCAACCATAATGAACTATTTAATCATTAAACAGATCTCATACAAGTCCATATGTTCTACTGAGGTTTTAAATTCATCATTAGGGGTTTATCTTTACAGGGCAAAAACACAAGTTATCTTAATCTGCTTATTCATATTTAATTATTGTTTATGATTTTATAGTGTTTTGTATGGCAAATTATTCACACAAAAAAGTCATAAGCAGATACACTTGCATCCCTATGTACATTTTTAAGCCTAATCTTGCCCCATAACTTTATAATTATTCCGATTTAAACATGTACATACAAATCACTGTTTAATAAAATTTTGATAGCATTATTCCTAGAAAGTTTTTGAGGAAAGTCGAAAGCAATTTCAGATTTATGGAATTCCCTAATGCATAGAAAATTGAATCTGTATACATGTTTAGATGAGAAAGCTGAAAATTTATATTATGGGCAGAAAATGCAAGGGACTATGCTAATTGGGGAGAGTTCTCTGAAGAGATTTGCAGCAGATTTGGGTTATTCACACACACAAACGGTCACACCAGTAGAGTCACATGCTTCACTACTTTCATATGCAAAAAAAGTGGTTGGGGAACCTTCCATGGAAGAATAAGATTATTTAGAGGTAGAACATTTAAACTCCTTTTATTTCAAGAAACCTTCATTCTCTTCTACATGAAGAACAGGTAGCGAGAACGCAGCAAGAATTTGATCTTAAATAGTGAATGAAAGAATGCTTTGTGAAAGTCAGCCTTTATCTTGGGTAATATCATCTTTTTGCCCCTAGGAGAGGCTCTATAGATAGGCTTTATGACTTGAATCCTTCTTTAAGTACTGTAATACTCATAGCTTTATGGCTTAATGCTACAAAATATACTTTTTGCTTTTGTGCCTACTAGGACTGCTAGGTACTTCCCAGCTATCTAATAGCATCCATCAGTTGAAAAAATCAGACCCAAATTCATGAATCAGCAAATAAAAATGTGGTGAAGAACTAAAATAAGATAGTTCTGCATAAAAAACTAAGAAGAGATGCCACCTAGTAATTAAATTGAAATCCCTGTTTTTGTAAAAGTTGCATTATTCAATCCATGAAGAAGTTTTAGAAAAAATAAAGAAGTTTAGATCTGAAAAAAGCATGCTTATGCAGTTCCTTCCCTGATCACAACCATATGAAAATGAATTTGTATCATTTCAAATCCCTATATTTATTGAACAAGAGAAGGAATAAGAAAAACCAAAATCTTCCTACCCAAACAAGAAGCCCCATAGTATACAACACTTCTTTATATAGTACTTTGATCTATTGCAATACTCTAAACAAGCAGCAAAGTTAAATGTGATGGTTTCATAATTTGGGGTAATTATTACAAACATATGATAACTCATGCTATGCATCAAAGTGATATGTACCTCCTTACACTAACAATGTAAAGAGGGATTGGTTGGGTCACATAACATATATTTAAGACAAAAAAAAATGGCCTGTGAAAAACATACCTCTCCTATAAATTCCTCTTCAATGGGATTGGTAAGCCGAACAGCTTCAGGGTAGGCTAGAACTTCACATCTCTCAGGTAATCTGTCATCTGGCAAAGGCATTTTTCTCTGCCTATTATCCGCCACAGCCATATAGCGAAACCTAGTTGGCCAAAATTGTCAACTTGTCTAAGTAACATCAACTTTAATGTAAATCTCACAGCTCCAAAAGTATATCCAAAAGCACTATACTAATTTAAATCAGTAGAAAAGCACTCCACTCACCGTGTCGAATAATATGTGGTGTCAGGCCTATTCTCTAACTCCTAAGCAATCAGTATACAGCAAAGGCCAATGAGGCCTTAGTTAAGCTGGTTAAAGTTGAGGGCCTGAGATTAAAAGGTCTTAGGTTCAATTCCCCTCTCCTAGCTTTGCATATCAAAAAAACTATTCACGAAAATGAGAAATAACCCCAAGCAAAAAGTTTTCGGGAAACTATCCCAACTTCCCAAGCCATTTATGTCTAGGTCGAGCTGAATTTGGTCCCACTTGCCCATTCTGAAGAAGCAGATGTTCCAACAATCCATATGCAAAAGCCAAGTAGTTGCACATCCATTTTGCTGCCAATGACTTTGTTGGCAATTGGCTAAATATATATATATATATATATTGGAACTTCTAAGTGATTGCAGATTTATGCTAGATATAAAGTAACTCTCGTCAATTTCAGCCTTGCACAAATCTTTAATAAAATAGGGATATTCCTAGTCGCCTATAATAACATGATACCAGAGATTGGAAAAATAAGAGGAAAAGCCTGGGGAGAAAATGAAAAAGACATAAGAAGTAAAAAAGGATAAGAAAATTATAGAAGCAAAAGTATCCTACCGTCACTCACATCTTTTAGGAACACCCATCCTCGACCCCACTGCCCTCGCCATCATCACTACCAAACAGAGGTGCTGCTTGCGCCACTTCCTTCTTTCCCTGCACTCTCTCTCTCTCTCTCTAAGATTTCTCTCTCTCACTTTCACTTCCCCACCCTCACCCATGCCTCATCATTCAATGGTGAAGCTATGTTTGCCTTCAGCACCAACAACAAGAACTAGCCTTGCCCCAAATTGGCAAGGTTCTGGCAAAGATAAAAGGGTGTGAGAGAGAGAGAGAGATTGCAAAGGGAGATAAC
>JAOVVI020014136.1:0-11606 GCA_028571085.2 Nepenthes alata | reverse complement strand
AAGTCTTGTGGTCGGTGGCTTTTCAAGTACTTAACAGCTGGTTTTTCAATGAGAAATTTTGAAGGTTCCATGATACCGGGTCTCCACCACATTCAGGTTTCTAGAATGTTTTTAATTGATTGTTGTTGTTGCTGCATCGATTTCTCTATTGGTATCACGAAGGAAGCAACGGTTGGGAAAGTGGGCGTCTGACTTTTCCACTCGAATAACACAGTAAAGAATGAGAAGGAAGAATAAAACCGAATACCAGAATTTTACATAGAAAATCCTTCCCAAACCGAAGAAAAAAATCACGGGACACAAAATCCACGAAATTGATTTAACTATATGTGAGATTTGGGAATAATTTCCCTCGTTACATCGGCAAAAGTGAACAGAAAATGAAGAACAAAGGGCAAGCAAAACACACTATGGTTGCTTACAAAAATTTCTCTCTCCTCGCTTCACAGTTTTCTCCTCCCTTACTCTTCACCTCAGAAACTTTTCTCACACCTTGGCCCGTCACAATACTTTGCTTTTTAATCTATATTGAGATCTTCATACCATAAATCAGGGGAAATATTCTATACACAAGGATAGGATCTGTCATTTCCAACAATATGAAAATGCCCTGTCCAAAAACGGCTTCTGCATAACCGCCTGAGATTATGTATCTCCAGATGATCTTCTGAGCTGGCGCCATTCTGAATTTCCTAGCGGGCGGCCAATGATTCCCCATCCATGTTTTCCATAAGACCGGTCAACACCCTTGTTGACCATCGAAATTTGTTGGCCATCTGAAGTCTCTCAACAACTCCGGTCAACTCAACCTCCAGTCAGTCAGCAATGTTGACCAGTATTATTGACCATCCATAAAAAATTTGGTCAACTCAATCTCTAGCCGATCAACAATGTTAACTGGCATTGATGACCGTCCATAAAAAATCCGGTCAACTTTCTTGACCAAAATATTGACCAAAATTTCTTCCACTTATTTTGAACAAATAACACATCTATGCTCCGTGCAAATCCTCCGACCAACAAGACTTCCACACGGGCATGATTTCCAACAAACTTTCCCTAACAACCGTGAGGAAGTTAAATCCGTTAGCCTGGCTATCTTGCAGCATGCCTCATTCTTTCCTTTCGGTAGAATCTTAGTCATTATGTCTGCCTCATTCTCTTCAGTGCTAACCTTATCCGGTGACAGTAGACCATCCTCAAGTACATCTCTTACCCAGTGATATCGCGCATCAATGTGCTTTGATCTGAAATAAAGTGAGAGGTTCTTGCATGGATGAATGACACTCTGACTATCACAAAGTACCACATATCTTTCCTATTTAATACCCAATTCTTGAATGAACTCCTTCATCCATAATATTTTCTTGCATGCCTCCGTCACTGTGATATACTCGGCTTCAGTAGGGGATAGGGCCACGCACTTCTGCAGCTTGGACTGCCAAGAGACTGCACCCCCACAAATTTCACAAAGTAACCTGAAGTAGATTTGTGCGAGTCTATGTCGTCGGCCATATCAGCGTCCGAGTAGCCCACTAACTGGGGCTTGTCAATTTCAAGACACAGGCACCTCTTAGAAGTCCCCTGAATATATCTCATGATCTACTTAACTGCGGACCAATGTTCCTTCCCTGGATTGGATAAAAGCCGGCTAACTTTCTCAATGACATGAGCTATGTCAGGTCTAGTGTAAACCAAGGCATACATCAGGCTTCCCACAGTTGAGGAGTAGGGTACACACTCTCATGTATTTCTTCTCATCATCTGAGGACGGACATTGGCGAGTGCCTAACTTATGGTGGTTCTCCAATGGTGTTCTCACAAGTTTCGACTTGTCCATATTGAATCGTTAGAGTATCTTCTTGCCTTTCGATCGCGTATAATTCTGACTCCTAAAATTTGCTTCGCCGATCCAAGGTCCTTCATAGCAAATGACTGCCCAAGTTACTCTTTCAGCTTCTTTATCCGAGCATCGTTGCGTCCCGAAATCAACATGTCATCCACGTATAGGAGAAGGATGACAAAATCATCATCAAAAAATTTCTATACAAATACGCAGTGATCACGAGTAGTCCGCCGTATCCTCCACTGGCCATAGCCAACTCGAACTTCTTGTACCACTGCCGAAGAGCTTACTTCAAACCATACAGACTTTTTCTTAGATAACAAACAAGTTGTTCTTTTCCCTTAGTCTCAAACCCTTCCGACTATTCCATACAAATTTCTTCTTCACGCTCACCATGGAGGAAAGCCGTCCGGACATCCATCTACTCTACCTCAAGGTCCTAGACAGCCACCAAACCCAACACGACTCATATGGAGGACATCTTTACTACTGGAGCAAATATTTCATCAAAGCCAACTCCCTTCCATTGACCAAAATATTTCACCATCAACCGTGCCTTGTATCTAGGCTCCTAGGTGTTCTCGTCTGTTTTCAACCGGAAGACCCATTTATTCTTTAGGACTTTCTTCCCTTTAGGAACCTTAACTAGGCCAAAAGTATGGTTCTCATGAAGAGAACTCATCTCTTCCTTCATGGCTTCCAGCCATTTCTCCTTGCTCTCATCTTTCATAGCCTCTTTATAGTCCCTAGGCTGTCCAGCATCAGTAAGCATGACGTATTCGTCGGGCGACAGATGGACGAACTGTCGTTTGTTACGTAAGGATTGTCTGACAGAAAAATTTATGCCCGGTTGAGGGATGACTCTGCCCATGGTGTTATCCGATCCCTTGATCTCCTCTTCATTATGCTCAACCATCTCAAGGCCATGATCCTCTCCTTCTAATGATGCTGGATGGACAACTTCTATACTTACTTTGCCCGTTTACTCATCATCACACTTAGCCTTCCTGTCAATGTCTTTAATCATCTCATTTTCAGTGAAAGTTACGTCCCTTGACCGGACGAGTCTTCAGTAGCTGGATCATAGAACCGGTAGCCTAGCTCATCCTCCCCATAGCCCAGAAAGATGTACTGTATCGTCTTTGGCTCTAACTTTATCCTTTCGTCTCTCGGGACATGTACGAATACTTTACATCTAAACACCCGCAAATGATCATAGGACGGCTCTTTGCTCGTTCATATCTTTTTTGATACTTTATCCATTAAAGGTTTACTGGGTGACCTATTTATGATGTAGGCCGCCGTCCTAAGTGCCTCAGCCCAGAAGTATGCAGAAAGTTTGGCTTCCGAAAGCATGTAATGTACACTCTTCAGAAGTGTACGATTCATCCATTCTGCCACTCCATTCAACTTGGTGACTTTGCTGATGTCTTATGAAGCCTGATACCATGTGACCGGCAATAGGCAACAAAAGGTCCCAAGTATTTACCGCCGTTGTCGCTCCGGACGACCTTCAGTTTTTTCCCCGTCTGACGCTCCACAATAGTATGAGATTGCTTAAATGTATCAAGAACCTGGTCCTTGGTTTTCAACGGGTAAACCTATAACTTTTTGGAACAGTCATCAATGAAGGAAACAAAATACTAGGCTCCACCGATCGACCTTTCTTTGAATGGTCCACACACATCTGTGTGTATGAGATCTAGCACTTCTGCCTTTGGGGCGGACAGGTCTCTATGAAACGAGACTCTCCTCTATTTGTCGGCCAAGTAATGAGGACATATTTTTGGTCCGTCCTCCTTTATTCCACTGATCAGGCCCTTCCTGACGAGATAAGACAGACACATTTCACTCATGTGGCCCAACCTTCTGTGTCACAGATCCTCTACCTCCTTGCAGATTGTGATGTTCACGTCTCCGGCTACTGAACAGGCCTTCATCACATATAGGTCGGAGCTCTTTTTTCCTCTTGCTATAACAAGAGATCCTTTGGTCAATTTTCATTCGCCTTCAGAGAAGGTATTGTAGAAACCTTCGATAACCAGTCGACCAGCTGAGATGACATTCAGCCAAATATCAGGGACATGACGTACATCCTTCAGCGTCAGTTTTATCCTATTATTTGTGACCAAGGTAACATCCCCCCTGCCTACCACCGGAGATATTCCTTCATTGCCCATCCTAATCACTCAAAAATCTCCTAGAGTATAAGATGTAAATAATCCCCTTCTGGATGTGACATGTAAAGTAGTACCAAAATCAATTACCAAGCCAGACTCCTCATCCGTCAGATTTATCACGTCCCCTTTACATGTCAACAGGAGATCGCCTCCTGTGACTACTGAGACGAAGGACATTTCCTCTCCACGTCCCTTATCACTTCTTTTCTTTTTCGTATTTTTTCGCTTTCACTTCAACCAATACTTTTTAATATGACACTTCTTGCTAAAGTGATGGCACTCAAGGTTTTGGTACCTTGATCGTAATTTACTGTGACCTTTTTCTCCTTGTTTCTGACTGCGACCTCTGCTTCTTTCCCTGGATTCGGCCACTAACACCTCAGAATGAGGGGACGACGAGGTCCCTTATGACTTTCTTGACTCGTTCATGAGCAAAGAGGCAATAATCTCATCCAACCTTAAAGTATCCTTTCCAAACAGTAATATTGTGATGATATGATCATAAGTGGCTGGCAGAAATGCCAGTAAAACTAACGCCTTGTCCTCCTTGATTTCTTCATCAAGAACAGACATCTACGTCAATATCCGGTTAAACTCATTCAAGTATTTTTCAAAACTCCCTATTTTTTTACGTGTAGTCTGGTTGTCAAAGACTTGAACTTATAACAACTCTCCAACTTCTCCCAAACCTCTGCCGAATCAGTCAAACCAAGAACCTCTTGGAGAGTACTGTCCGCTAAACATAACTTGATGGTACAGTTTGTAAGATCTCTTTTATCTCGCCATTAATTATCAGTCAGATTTATGGGCTTTTCTTCCTTCTTCTTTAACGCCTTCACCATGCCTTCTCTAGTCGGATATTCTTCACCCTCTCTTACCAGAGAATAAAGTTGCCCTGCCCGTTAACTGCTCAACGCCGAACAACAGATTCTTCGACGTCGATGACGCCATTTAGACAGAGTTTGAAACCTGTCTCTTATACCACTTGTTGGGAAAGAGGGCGTCCGACTTTTTCGCTCGAATAACACAGTAAGGAATGAGAAAGAAGAAGAAAATCAAACACCAGAATTTTACGTAAAAAATTCTTCCAAAATCGAAAAAAAAATCACGGGATACAAAATCCACGAAACTAATTTCACTATATATGAGATTTGGAAACAGTTTCCCTCATTACAAAGGCAGAAGAGAACAGAAAATGAAGAATAAAGAACAAGTAAAACACATCATGATTGCTTACAAAAATTCCTCTCTCCTCACTTCACAGTTTTCTCCTCTCTTACTCTTCACCTCACAAACTTTTCTCACACACCTCACACCCATGCCCGTCACAATACTTTGCTTTTTAATCTATATTGAGATCTTCATACGAGAAATCAGGGGAAATATTCCATACAAAAGGACAGGACCTGTCCTTTCCAACAATATGAAAATGACCTGTCGAAAAATGACTTCTGTATAACCGTCTGAGATCATGTATATCCAGAGGATCTTCTGAGCTGGCGCCATTCTGAATTTCCTGGTGGGCGGCCAACGATTCTCCGTCTATATTTTTTATAAGATCGATCAACACCCTTAGTAACAGTCAAAATTTATTAAGTGTATGAAGTATCTCATCAACTCCGGTTAACTCAACCTCCAGCCGGTCAACATTGTTGACCGGCATTGTTGACCGTCTATAAAAAATCCGATCAACTTTCTTGACCGAAATATTGACCGAAATTTCTTTCACTTATTCTGAACAAATAACACATCTGTACTCCGTACAAGTCCTTCGACCAACAAGACTTTCACACGGGCATGATTTGCAGCAGCAACATCATGTATTTGGAAGAGAATGGTAGAGGAGTTACGATCATCAACTACAAAAGGATTAGTGTGAGCCAATGGCTCTAATTCTATGAAAGAAATTAATGAGAAATATAGTTTTGCAGGTATGATTTCAATTACAACATTTTGGACTTTATACTTCTTTTTTTTCATAGAATCATAGATGTTAGATATTATGCACTAAAAATTATTTATTAAAGAATTATTTAATAAATAAAAATATTTATTATTCTTTGTAATTCATATATATTATATTATTTACTTTATATGTACTTTAATTGTGACATATGATATTAATAATGAGTATACTATAGAAAGTCATACCAATAATTAAGGAATCAAAGATTGAGACAAAAAGATAATGATTTTAACTTTTTTATTAACTCATTTTGTTCTAGACCAAAATATTTATATATTATAAAAGTCAAGATTTGTTGTGTCATTATACAATAGGGTGACAAGCTCCATCATTGAGGTAATAACTTTAAACAAATGAATAAGTACATTGTAAGAGTACATATTAAAATTTTGTCTCGCGTTTGGGGGCCAACCAAATGCCACTTGAGCACCGAATTCCACAATTTGAGAAAATGACAATACATTCAGAAGACAATTGACATCTTATTTTATTAGTAAAATTTTTATCAATATCATGTACCCTGATATACCATGGGCGGATCCAAAGTCAAGTCATTCGCCAGAAAAGCCCAGTGAAGAGTGAAGCCTAGGAAGCCATGCGGCAGGCCCAACCACGCCGACATGCAATGGACTGGTGGAGATAGATACTGACCAAACCCAACAGAGAACCCCTGCAACTCGACCAGTCACGACATAGGAACCCTCCATCTCAATAACGACGTCCTGACCAACACAGAAGACATCGACATGACAGGCGCCTGTCATTGGTAGTCAAAGTTAATGCTCAGAGGGGGTGGCCACACTTGCCTACCTCAGCAAAAAGAACATTGCCGCTACTAGCTACCACCATCGCCAGGGTGGCTTGACGAATAACCCACTGGAACAATCTGATAGATGTCAACAAGGAGCACCCACAGTCGCACCACCATCGCAAAACAATAGCTAACACAGGATACTTCAGTCAACGATCAATAGCCTATGAATCCCGACACAATAGCTGTCCAAACTTGGTGTCAAAGCTACACTAAGTCATCATCTACAAATATCCGTTCTTCACTGTTGAAGAAGAGGAAGAGACTTAAGGGGGGAACCTAGGAGGCAAACCAAAAAACGATCCTAACAGAGAACACTCCCTCTCTCTCTTTCTTTCTTTGTTCCTCTCTAAGAGCGAATTCTCTTTTTAAGCCACTCCCCGTCAAATGCACTATAAGAACCTAGCCCTTTTCCATTTGCCAAGTTGTTCCTCGTCAAGTGCATCACTGGAGTTAGGCCCTCCGATAATACTCACTTTTTTCACATACGTGCATCCACACATTCTCTTATTTTTTCGTATCTTTCTATCTATTGAGAAATATTTCTAATTTGAACATCGAAAGATAAATTGGAGAGTGAGTTGCACTAATTTTTTGACATCTTATTCGTTCGTTGTATTGTGCATGACCCAAGTTTTCAAAGATTGAGACAAAACCCCCCCTCAATTAGATCGAAAATAAAAGATCATGTGGCCCCCTAATTCATACAGCCCAGATCTACAAACGCATCATTGCCGTCATCCATAGAAAGCGACTTAAAAGTCTAACCACCAACCACTACACTCGCATTCACGACGAAAGGATGGTCAACACCAGAGTATAAGCTAGCGTGCTGGTTATGGACATTGCCACACAAGGCGATAACCCCGTAATGGGTAGCCACGTGAGCAAACGGCCTAAACAAGATGTGCACGTGCTAGCTGTGTAATATCCCGAATAATTTTAATTTTATTATTTGGTTGGGATAATTATTTCTAGTGATTTTAGACATAAAGTTTCGTAATTTGGGATAAAAATATAAATTTAAAGTATATGGACCGTCGAACTGGGCTTAGATATTTGGGTCTAATAAATTTAGAGTGTTGGATTGATAAATTGGGTTAAATATTTGGGCCACTAAATTAAATTTAGTTTAATTAATAAATATAAATATAATAATAATAATAATAATAATAATAATAATAATATGAACGAAGAAGGAAAGAAACAAGAAAGAAAAGGAGAGAAAGAAAAAAGGAAAAAGGAAGGAAAAGAAAAGGAAAGAAAAAGGAAAAGGAAATGAAAGAAAAGAAAAGAAGGAATGTGGGAGAAAGAACGAGGTAAGAAAGAATAATAATAATAATAATATGAACGAAGAAGGAAAAAAACGAGAAAGAAAAGGAGAGAAAGAAAAAGGAAAAAAAGAAGGAAAAGAAAAGGAAAGAAAAATGAAAAGGAAAGAAAATGAAAGAAAAGAAGGAATGTGGGAGGAAAGAACGCGGTAGGAAAGAAGAGGGAGAAGGAACGTGGTTAGTGGCGACAAAAAAGGAAAGAGGGGTGCGGCGCTCATGTAAAATCCTAACTCGCATCTTCACTATTTAGGGCCGCAGTAGGATTAAGGAAGGGGAGGACGAATGGGGGAGAAGGAAATGCACGAAGCTGAAGGTAGCCGTCGTCACCATAGTTTCCTCTACTATTACCGTTGTCGACCTTGCTGCCGTTGCCGTGCTTGTCCAAGGTCGTCGTTACTGTTGGTGCCAAAGCCAAAACCGCTTCTAACCCTAACCGGGTTGCAATAATCAGGCAAGTAACTCTTATGTTATTTTGCTACCAATCCGTGCTCCTCTCTCTAAATTAATCGTATTCCTCTCCAATACTATTAAATTAGTGATGTGTGTGAGAATTGTTATATAAATTTGGATCAAAAAGTGAAACGGAAAAGAATGTTCTATTTGAGGGATTTTGATTTTAGTATGGTGAACTGAAGAGTACATGAATCAGGGGCTTGACAAATGATGAATTTGTGCTTTACAATTTATTAGTTTACATGTTGAATAATAAGAATTGAACTATTCTCATTTATTTGTGGGAAACAAAAAATGGATACGGGAACTGGTCCTCCTACTTTAATTTTCATGGCCGTCTAAAATGGTGAGGATACTGAGCCTCGTGCTCCGTTTACGCTGCTGGATGAAATGGTGTATAACCTGGTATGGAAGATGGTATACACATATATACATGCCGGTACGTGCATTGGGTGGCGGCTGTTGTGTGAGCAAACGGGCTGTGGGTGTGGCTGGTGGTGTGGGTGTGCTGTGTGCCGGCGTGAGGGTAACGGGCGTGGTTACTGTGTGTACTCGGGCACAGTGGGTGTGTGTGACACTATGTATACGGTGCACAATGAGTGGGTGTGTGGGTGTATACATGTACATATATAAACAAATAAATATATATGTATATATTTGGGTGTATATATATATATATATATTAGAATATTATATAAATATTTATATATATCTGTGATAGAACATGAACTTATACATGTGTGATGATATGCCTGAAATGCTAATAGTCGGTTATGTGATTATTCCAACATGTCATTGATTAATCTCGGTAATGCTATTATTCGCGTTAACCTTGGTGGTGTGCGTACATCTTTTTTTGGCACTCTATGGCTAAGTTGAGGAGAGAATATGAAAATACTAAGGTGTCGAGTCGAATGGGAGGTTACGGAACTTTAGTGTAATCTACACTTTTTTTATATTGACTCTATATTCCGAAGGATTGAAGCCATTGATATTGATGAGGGATGTTTATAACCTAGTGACTATCGTAGATGATAATAATTGGGATATCATTTGATGAGGGGTATCACGGGTGATATCGACATGCTACGGGTACAGCCTCTGAGAGGACTGTAGAAGTAGTTGGATACCATAGATAACGTCGTTGTATCACCTAGCCGTTGGAAACGTAAATACGCGGTATTTGGTTCACTATGGTAGAATAAGGTCCATGAAGATTATTGATCATCCATACAATTGTGACATCGTATTGACTGATGATCGGATTCGATGGAATTCATGTGACTTCTTGATTTTTAGTTATTCATATGGCTTTTAAGTCGTGGATACGACTGGTTATTGAATCTCGGATAATTGCTGATTTATCTGATGTACTTATTATGTTATTAATATCAGAAACGTTTTACTACATTATGTTATATTATAGTTTATTTACTTGCTGAGCTTTCGACTCACCCTTGTGTTTTATTAGTTTCAAAATAGACAGGTTAATAGTAGGATAAAAGAGATCGTTTGTCATTGTGTAAACTCCAGGCAGAGGTGATCTCAAAGATTGAGGCTTCCAGGACAAAGACATAATATTTCTTTTGGTTATATTACTATTCGACATTAATTAGATTTTTTGTTATAAGGATTGATATTTTGGATATCAATGTCATTTATTGAAGTTATTTATTCATGTTATGGATATTTATTTAATGATATATTTATGGATGCCGCAAAAGATGAATCTGGTTGATCCAATGTGAAGAGTAATGCATTTGGAAAGATGGTTAGGATATGATGTGTGTTTAGTTATAACAAATGCCCAAACCTTATAACCTGTCTAAACAAGTTAACACATTTGCAGATCTTTTATATTGTAGCCATGAAAAGAAAGTGATATTCTAAACTTAAATCACATAATTATACTGTACATAATAGAGAATATGATAATGAATGGATAATTTAAGTATAAAAAATAGAGATCAATGATGTGAAAATAGAGCTAGTATGACAATATGAATAATTGGTGCATCAAATGTTCTTACTTTAGTAAAGAATTGATATTAGTCAAAAGTCATATAATTGTAAGGAGTAAAGTCAATAACCTAAAAGGTGATACATAATAGTATTTGCATATATTAAAATCATATGATCGTTGAGTGTCTAATTTGAATGATTGGTGCAAAAATTTGGAACAAGAAGATAGTGAAGCAACCGCAATAACAATCTCTATGTGTTGGTATTTATTAGTTTGAAATCTCGTTTTATCAAAAATAAGTTCAACAATAACACCGTTGAGTGAAAGTCGAGGATGCCTATATAATACCGAGGCCTTGGTAGATTCAAACCGAAGTCCGTGAACAGGCCGCGGGCCTTGACAGCCTATAAAAAAAAGGCTAAAAATGAAAGGGGGCCAAATGGGCCGTGAAAAGTGCATAGTGATGGACCATTTCCGCAATGTTTGGCCGCGAACTAAAATAGAAGCATGGCATTTTGTTGCTTCGGTGTTTAGAGAGCACTGTTTCAATGAAGGGCAACAAACATGTCTTCACCGAATGAAACTCAGCATTTTATGACGTTGTTACTTAAAATGCAGCATTTTAATGAGGGCGAGTGGCGCGTCTTCACTCAGTCAAAGTGATGCGTTTTAGTTGCCAGGTCACCTAAACGCTGCGTTTGTGCGTGTCGTCTTCTCTAAGAGACTTTGCAGCAGCAGCAATAAGCTTGGGGGAAAGAAAATGGCCAGATTTGGACCAGGAGAATGATAATGCCAGTGACCTTCAACTGCCAGCAAATATGGATCTGACATTGGTGATGGATGCAGAATATGGATCCAGATCCGATGGGCATGGGCATGGATTTGGTGGGCCAAAGAAAATTACGAAGCCGGTTACCTTCTGAAGCTCACAAGAATGGATCTAATACTGGTAATGGATAATATAGATGAGAATATTTATATATATATATATATATATATATATATATATATATGAGGAATAATAAATACAATGATACACAAATGTTTATAAAATAA
>JAOVVI020014135.1:0-11606 GCA_028571085.2 Nepenthes alata | reverse complement strand
AATTGCAAAGCCACTTCTTTCTGACCTTCAAATGCTCCCAGGCCCGAGGAGCCAAAATCTGTATATGTTGGGGGAGGTTATCGCTGCCAGGCTGATGCAAATAACACTCATGTGCTCTGGGTTTCAAAATTTCTAATGGCCGAAGAAATGAAAAAGAATTTATCATTAGAACTGTTCTTTAGATGCTAATGGGTAGTGGAAGTTTCTCCTCTGCAGGGGGTCCTGGAAAAGGCATGCATTCTAAGCTATATCGCCGCATCCTCAACGAGCATAAGCAAATTCAATCATTTTTAGCATTCAATAGTATATACAACTTTACTGAGATCTTTGACATATATGCTTCCACGGTCGCTAATTATGTGAGAAAGACTGTCTTCGTAGCTGTAGGAGAACTCATTTTTGTAGCAACTCCTGGACAAGTTCATTAGGTAGAGCTCAACCATGCCAAAGAGGCAACCAAATTTGCCATTTTGATAAATTTGGAGTCAATGGTGGTTGCCTCTGAGGATATAGGGAGGCAGATTTTGACATATGAAGAAAGGAAGCCTTTGGATGACTTACTGAAGGTTGAGGACACTATCCTCATTTCAGTTAAGGGGGCAGTGGCCATGTTAAGTAAGAAGAGCTTTTGGTGGAAGTGACATGGTTGTTAGCATTTCCAAGAGAGCTACAAAGGCCTTATGTCAAATTTATTCTCCACCTACTTGCCCAATTGCCATATCAACCGGACACCTTAGCTAGATGGAAGGCGACAACAACACTTCACTATAATTTTTCTTTATTCAACTTTGAGGATAAGGTTCTTGTGATGGAGAGAGAAATGTTACATGTCTGATTGATCCAACCCAATGACCTTTCAAATTCTGCACGAATAATGAGCTACTTGTGCTTTATATTATTTTTTGGGCTATTCGATTTTTCCATCCAACTACTGGTGAAGTTTCACGATCACATCTAACTTTGCTATACATGTCACTTAGGCAATATTTTCCACGCGTGCATGTGCACTACTGTTATTTCTGTTTTGCCTGTTTTAACATGCCTTTTATTATGTTTCCCCCGTTTCCCTACTACTTCAGTTTGTTAATACCCCTTAATCCTGTTTAACTGAATGTTGTTACAAGCCCTGTTGGGCCACGCATACCGATTATTGTATAAAATCCATCACTGTGCTGGGCAGAGAAAATAAGAAAGTATACTGTCTTTTTCTCCTTCTCGTCTCTGCTCTCTGTCTCCCACTTTTTCTCCCTCTTCCTGTCCTCTCTATCTTTCTCAACTGTCTCTCCTCTTTTCTCTCTCATTTTCTCCTCTACTGAACTCCCCCTTCCCCTTCTCTGAATTCGTCTGTTGTTTCCATTCACAGGTGACGAAGCTGACGGTGCATGCATCATTTAATGATGTGTGTCCCACATCGGGGAGTTTGAAGTAAAACCTCCAACTTATAAGTTTGGGGGGCTCTTCCCTATAAGGTATCCTTTTGGGATAGGCTCTCTCCTCAAACTTGTGTATGTATCAATGATGCTTTCATTGAGACCTGCCTTGAATCGAAGAGGGATACATACGGAGGATTCTGACCGAAAAGGGCTACCTACGGAGAGTCTGACCAACTGCCGGTGCATTGAAGCGGAATGAAGCTTCGTAGGGTGAGAGTCGTCGAGTGAAGTGCAGTAGAGTATAGCCATCGAGATCTGCGGCTGTCGAAAGGGGAAGAAATGATATGTGCTCCACATCAAGAAACTTGAGGCAGAACCTCTAATTTATAAGTTTGATTCTCTCCCTATAAGGCGTCCTTTTAGAGGTGTTTTTTTTTCGGACATGTGCATGCATTAGAGTCCCATCAACAAGAAACAAAATTTGCATGCCGAGCCCAATACACCAACCCCCCCGGGGACAATCCTTCCTCTCCATGCCAATCACAATCCATGGGGCATAAGTATCCTAACCAATGAACACAAACACTGATCACCACCCTCACCTAGCCACCGCACCCATCGTCCTTTGAGAAAGGAGAGTGACAATCCCCAAGCCTAATCAATCTTAAGCTTTGGAAACTCGATCACAGAGAAAATTTACAGAGTTTAACTCTTACCAAATTGTAAATGATCCAGACCATCTGATTATTCGATCGAGGCTTGTTCAAATCAAGCATCAGGTTGTTCCTTTCATGCCAAATATAATATACTATTGCCGCTAAGGTGATCCGAAAAGAAATAGGCAAAGCATTTATGCCCTTCCCTTTAAAGGAGGCCCATATAATATTCCTACTCCACTTAATAGATGACCAATGGCAATTGGTCGTCCTACAAACTCAAACTATGTACAGGGGGAGGGGACATTAAAGAAGAGGGGAGAACCTTACACTAATTCAAAATCACAAAAAGCACAGCTCAACCTGCCATTGACAAATAGGTGAATATTGTCCATCGTGCTGCCTACTTCCGATTGCAAAGCAAAGCATAAAGGCATGTGACGGAAGATGACGAGAAGACCAAAAGAGTAACATCAATGTAACTTATGGCCTTGAACTTGATAAATTCTTCATGCCAACTTCACAAATAATCCCTATATGAAGACAGTATCCAGATAATTCTGCCAGTGTAATCCAAGTTTGGAAAATACCCAGGCATGTTATTGGAGATACTTCTAATATCAGGCACACCTGGTCTCAGCCAATTGATGTCACACACACTGACATCAATAGGTAGTCATTGTGCGTCAAGTAAAGCTGTCTGAGAAGCTAACAATTAGTGGGCCGAGTGTCAGTTATCTGACCACAAAAATGTGTCCATATCATCTCTAATAATAACTCAAAAATACCTGCTAACATAAGGCCAAAGGTCGCAGATTTTCCAAAAGCTCCAATGAGAATTTTGTGAAATTTTTATAGTCCAAATGCATCTATCTTTCAATGTGTTTTGATGTGCCCGTTCAAGATATATGGAATCAACACCCCCGTAACCAACCTCCAAAGTTGTTTTGTCATCAAAGCTTGGCTCCGAGCAACCAAGTCTCGAATCCCTAGCCCTCCTTCACATTTGGGTTTACAAAATTCTTCCGCGACACCTTTAGAGAAGCTTTCCCTCCAACTTTTCCATGACACAATCTTTGCATTAATCAATCAATTAGTTTTAGAACTGATTTGGGCCAGATGAAGATGGATTCCCAGTACACAAATGTTCTAGAGGATTAAGTCAATAAGAAACAGGCCACCTCCAAAAGAAAACATTTTATTACTCTACCCAAAGATATTCGTAGTTATTCTCTTCAAAACTCAACACTTGAAATGAGATAATCTACAGGAAAGAAGGCGAACCCCCAGAACCACAACAGAAGAGATGAGATCTTGAACCTGGAGATGGTATGCAATTGGTTTCGAATAACAGGATCTTTGGAAGAAATGAAAATTTCACTCTCATAGTTATTTGATATTGGGCCCGAGAGCTCTGAAAAGGCAACCAAACACCACTTCATAAGGGCAACAGAGTAGGGATTTCCCCTAAATAAAAGGATAAGGTCATCAGCAAAAGCAAGTATAACTATTTTAGTTCTACTACATCTCCAAAGATAGGAGAACTTGTTGTTATGGGTGCAACAAAGAATAATACCATGACTTCCATGCCAAGAACAAATAGATATGGAGAGATTGAATCTCCTTGGCATAGCTCTTTGACTCCTCAAAAAAAACAAATGGACTCCCCATTAATAGCAATCAAGAAAGCTGGAGTAGTTATACACTATTCGATCCACATGATCATTTTCCCTAGGAAGCCTATATGATCAAGTGTCAAGGATGAATTTCCACTCAATAGAGTCATAGGCTTTCTAAAATAAAACTTCGTAGCACATCTATTCTCATCCTTCTAGAATGATAACCATGGAGAAGTTATTGTGCCATCATCAGGATATCATTATGAACATGTCGTCCTGCAACAAATGCTATTTGGCACTTGCCCATCAAATAAGGGATTTTATAAATAACATAGCAATAATTTTGGACTCCGTTAGCAATAATTTTAGAAATGATTTTATAAATAATATTGCAGTGAGAAATAAGCCTGAATTCAGCAACCACAAAAGCCACTACAACTTTTGTGTTGGTGAAAATCAAGGTAGTGTTGATTTGCTTCAGCAATTTACCATTAGAGAAGAAACCACCGATGGCATTACAGACTAGAGGGCCAACAGTTTCCCAAGCTGATTTAAAGTATCCAGCAGAAAACCCGTTCAAGCCTTGAGTCTTGGAGTCCTTTACTTTATACTGTGAAGGGACCTCACAATCTCCTCGGGCAGAACAGGGTCAGTTATCACACTGAGAAAGTTTTCAGGATCCATCTTGGATATGAAAGGCTTAATCTTCTCTTTTGAATACCCCTAACACAGGTCAGAATAGCCCAGTAAGTTTTTAAAATAATTGATAAACTCTTCTTTCACCTCACCTACATTCTCAGTGAGAGATCCATCCTCATGATTCAAGGCAATAATTCTTCTACTGTTTCACTTCTCCACAACCGTTCTGAAAAAGAATTTTGAGCATCTATCCCCATCCTTCAACTAGTGCACCATGGCATTTTGTCAGTAATAATCCTCCTCTATTCGTAAGGCTATGACAAACTCATCCCTAGCTCTCCTGTCATCCTAACTAAACTTACAGACACTGGTATTACTTTGGACTGCCAATTGACATTGATCCAGTTTTAGTCTTGCGCTAGACACAGCAGTAGAAACATCACCGATAACAGCCGCAATCTCCCTTTTGACAAGCTTCAGGTTTTTGCAAACCTAGAACATGGGAACTACACTAGAATAAGTGTCCCAAGCCTGCTTAACAGAAGGAATGAAGCTAGGGTGAGAAGAAATAAAGTTATTAAATTTAGACATACCCTGACAAGGTAAGGAAAAGCCCATAGAAGACAGGATGTAAGGGGAGTGGTCTGAAATCCCAGAAGTAGGGAAAGGTGCTGCAAAATCCCTGTGCTCCAAGATCCACTTGCCATTTACTAAAATTTTGTCCAGCTTTCTAAATAAGCATGCTATCCCTTCCCTTGTATTACTCCAAGTGAAGTTGCAGCCTTCATAGCTTAAGTCTGTCAAATCACAGCATCTAAGGCAGGCATTAAAAGCAGAGATTGAACTGTCATCCACAGGCCCTCCTAGAGCTTCAAGAGCGGTGCCTGACCACACTGTAGTCTCCCATGGCAGCCCAGCAATCATCACTACAACTCATAGCCATTTTCTCCAATTGAATCCACAAAAGCCTATGCTCAATATCAGAATTTGAGTCATAAATGAAGGTGAAGAAACAAACTGATCTATTCCCTAAGAAGGTGGCCCCACAGTGAATCAGTTGGTCATCTTTCGCAATAATCTGCAAGTCCACAAAAATTGTATTTCAGCCAAGCAAAATTCCTCCAGCATAGAGTGGGAAGCTTTCCAACCACTTTAGCAGCATTCCGTAGCTGCACTCTGGTCTCCAATCAGGCACAAATCTGAGGCTGACACAATTAAAGTGAGAAATTTCCTTTATTTTAAGGGGCCCATTGAGTCCCCTCACATTCCAACAAATGTCGCAAGTCATTTGACACCTATATTAGGGGCCGGATTCCTTTTAGGCATATGTGTAGGAGACTGAGGTCTTAACCGAGTAGGGGACCCAGCCTTAACTTCCTTCACTGCCCTGCCAACACGACCATCTAAAGGAGACTAGTGATCCAGCATTTTATCATAAGATTCCTTCTCACAATCCTCCAAAATGGCAAAGGATTCCTAGACCCAATCGCAAGCATCTTATCCTTTATCTTCAACAGAACTCGAAGACATAGGTGGATCTGGAACCCCGAAATTCCACCTGACCTTCAATCTGACCACTATTGGTTAGCTACAGGATCATTCAAGCACTTGGTATCGGCAGAAATTTCCACTGTCAAAGCATCTACACCGGGTTTCACCTTATCCTTAGGCTTGATGACATGTAAGACTTTCTTCCTACAATTTGTAGATTCATGACAATATTTATTGCACTATGGGCACAGCACAGACTTCCATTGGTGGCCAACATCAATAATCACAATCAACTCTTCTTCTGACAGGGGGTCAACACCAGCAACTCACTCACTCTTATCAGGCAAAGAAGCATTTGCATCCACTTCCGCACACACCCGGACATAGCCAATCCTAGTATGCATTTCCATTTGTGAGTCTGCATACAGAGGGCATGCTTGCGCTGCGTTTGATGGAGCACCGTGCACAACTTCCACACTTCAAAGAAGATGGGTTTACCTATGAAATTCCATGGCCCTGCAGTTGGGGAAGAGAATGCCGGTCGATCATTTTTTACGTGGAAAACCTTCTTCTAAAATGAGAGGAAAAAACCACGGGGCACTTAATCCACAAACAAATTCACTATATATGTTGGTTACAAAAACTTTGCTTACACAAGTCCTTAGAGAGTTGAGAATAGAACAAGAGCAAATTGACTACTCATTGTGTTCTCTCTTTTGTTTTTCTCTTTCTCACTTCTGTACACCTCCTTTTTCTCTACTCAGCATACATATATATAGACTAGGCGACCACCTACTCAATAGGCAGGTTGCGTGTACAGTAAGGTCTGCCACCAACTCTACTAAGCGCCATTCTGTCGGGAGAAGTTGACCTACTTTGCAAATCGACTGCCAACTCTAAAAGTCAACTTTCCTGAAAAGCTGTTTGTGTAGACTTTGTAGGTGACCAGTTTTTCTATTAGAGTCCTCAAGCATTGACCAAAGTCCTCGACTCTTTTACATAGAGTCCTCGAAAATCATCCGTTGTCCTCGGCTATAACCTAATGTCCTCGGTCAACATGTAAAGCCCTCGTCTCTTAATACCTCTTTGGCCTTTATTCATGCCGGCCAATTCCCACACGGGAGTGACCAAAATCCCAACAAATGTTTCCTCACGACCGTGGGGGAACTAAATCAGTCAGTCCGGTCATATTGTAATAGGTTTCGAGCTTCCCCTTAGGTAGTACCTTGGTTATTATGTCTGACCCATTTTTTTCATTTCGAACTTTCTTCAGTGACAATAGTCCTGTGTTAATAATATCTCTCACCCAATGGTATCGAACATCTCTATATTTCGATCTTGAGTAGAATGAAGAATTCTTGCAAAGATGTATAGCACTTTGACTATTACAAAGTATTACGTACTTCTTTTATTCAAACCCAAGTTTCTGGATAAACTTTTTCATCCACAGCATCTTCTTACTGGCCTCAATTATAGCAATGAATTCTGTTTCAATAGTTGAGAGAGTAACGCATTTCTACAACTTCGACTGCCAAGAAACAGCTCCTCCGACAAACTTGACCAGATATCCTGAAGTGAACTTTCTAAAATCAATATTGTCGGCCATATCAGCATCAGTGTATCCCACCAATAGAGATTTATCACTTCTGAAGCATAGGCACATCTTGGAAGTCCCCCGAAGATATCTCAATATCCATTTCACTGCTGACCAATGCTGCTTTCCCGGGTCTGATAGAAATCGGCTAACTGTGCCGACCGCATGTACAATGTCCGGCATCGTGCACACCATAGCATAAATTAAGTTACCTACGGCCAAAGAGTATGGTACATTTCTCATGCTGGCTTTTTCATCATCAGAGGATGGACTGTGACGACTGCTAAATCTGAAGTGGCTAGCCAGTGGGATGCTCACTGGTTTAGACTTCTTTATCTTAAAACGCTAGAGTACTTTCTCAATATAGCTCTCTTAGAATAGCCACAATTTTCTATCCTTGCGGTCGTGAGATTTTCTAATTTCTAGAATTTGTCTCGCCGGCCCCAAGTCTTTCATGGCAAAGGACTGCCCAAACTACTACTTTAACTCTACAATCCGAATACTATTTTGTCCAACGATCAGCATGTCGTCCACATAGAGTAGGAGTCATTCTCGGAGAATCTCTGCACAAAGACACAGTGGTCCAAAGTAGTCTTTCGGTATTCTTGACCGACCATGATAGACTCAAACTTTTTGTATCATTGTCTCAGAGTCTACTTCATCCAGTACAGGCTTTTTCTCAAACGACACACCAATCGTTCCTTCCTCTTGATCTTGAATCCCTCCGACTATTCAATTTAGATTTTCTCCTCAATATCACCGTGGAGGAATGTCGTCCGGACATTTAACTACTCCACCTTCAAATTCAGGATAGCAGCCAAACCGAGCATGACTCATATCGAGGACATCTTCATTACTGTGGCAAAAATTTCATCAAAATTAACTCATTTACGCTGATTGAAGCCTTTCACTATCAACCGCGTCTTGTACCTTGGTTGTAAAGTGCTTTCATCGGTCTTTAAGCGGAAGACTCACTTGTTTTTCAGAGCTCTCTTCCCTTTCGGTAATTCAGCCAGCTCGAATGTATGATTTTCATACAGTGAACTCATTTCATCCTGCGTGACTTCCAACTATTCTGCCTTATGCTCGTCCTTCATTGCCTCTTCAAAACTTTCAGGCTCTCCTCCATCAGTGAGTAAAATATACTCACTGGTCGATAGACGAACAAATGACCGTCGGTCCCTTGAGGATCATCGGACAGCAACCTCCTCGGCTGGATGATGAGTTACGTCATCCTTGTCTTCATCAAGCATCGTAACTGCTTCATCATCTTCCTCAGCCACACCTGGGCTATTGCCCTCATTGTGAAGAAGTGCCAATCAAACAATATCAGCACTCATCTTGTCAGTCCAACCTGCGTCAAATACGGGCTTCTCCTCTTTAACAATATCTTCAATGGTCTCTCCTTTAACAAAAATCGCATCCCTCGACCAGACAAGTTTCTTCTTAATTGGGTCATAAAACCTAAATCCCAGTTCATCTTCCCTATAGCTCAAAAAGACGCATTGCATCATTTTTTACTCTAACTTAGTCCTCTCATTCTTCGGGATGTGAACGAAGGCCTTGCACTCAAATATCCGAAGATGGTCGTAGGACGGCTTATTTCCAGACCATATCTTCTCAGGGACTTTTCCATTCAGTGGTTTACTAGGCGAACTATTAATGACATAGGCCACTGTTCTCAAGGCTTGTGCCCAAAAAGATCCAGAGAGCTTTGCTTCAGAAAGTAGGCACCTGTCCTTCTCCATTAGCATTCGGTTCATCAGTTTTTCCACTCCATTCAATTGTGATGTCTTTAATGGTATCTTCTGATGCTGAATACCATGCATTTGGCAATAGGCATCAAAGGCTCCGATGTACTTATCGTCATTGTCGCTTCGGATGTACTTCAATTTTCTTCCCATTTGTCGTTCAACTAGAACATGATAATGCACAAAAACTCCAAGCACTTGATCTTTTGTCTTGAGTGGGTAAACCTATAGCTTCCTTAAGTAATCATCGATGAACGAGACGAAGCATTACACTCCTCCGAATGACTTTTGCTTTAATGACCCACATACGTCGGTGTGAACTAGATCAAGCAATTCGGCCTTCTTGGAAGACGAGCTTCTATGGAACGAGACTCGTCTTTGCTTTCCTATCATACAGTGAGGACAAGTCCTCAAGCCATCCACCTTCATGCCTAGAATGAGGCCCTTCCTAGGTAGATAACTCAATCCTTTCTCACTCATATGGCCCAACCGTCGGTACCATAAATCAGAAGATTCTACAACATTTACCTCTCCTACCTCAGCAGAGACTTGCAACACGTAAAGACCAAATACCTTTCTTCATTGGGTAATTATTAGAGACCCTCTAGTCGATTTATATGCCCTTCACAGAAAACGTTACAAAAATCATCGTCATCAAGTCTACCCGCTGAGATTATATTCATTCGAATATCAGAAATGTGTCAGACGTCCCTTAATAGCAGTCGAGTTCCATTATTGGTGACGAGAGACACATCGCCACAACCAATAACTCTAGATGTCTCCCTGTTTTCTATCTTTAATATTCCAAAGTTACCGGGAGTCTAAGACGTAAAAAGTCCTCTCTGAGACGTAACGTGGATGGAGGTACCAGTATCCATCACCCAATTAGTCTCCTACTCATCCATGTTCACTACATCATCTATTTCACAAGTTAAAAGGAGATCACCTCTAGTGTTGACTGAGACCGAGACCTTTTCCTCACCTTGCCCCTTTTTAGCTTTATTCTCATTTTCTGCGTTTTCACGCTCTCACTTGTAACAATATTTTTTAATGTGGCATTTCTTCTCACAATAATGGCATTCGAGGTTTTAATACCTCGACCTCGACTTGCTGTGGCCCTTTTCTCCAAACTTTGGACTACGCCCCTTATTCCTTTCCCGTGACTCAATCACCAGTACTTCAGAGTGCTGAGAGGTGGAGGTTTCCTGCGACTGCAGTCTCATTTCCTCATTCAGCACAGCTCCTTTGGTTATCTCAAGAGTCACCACGTCATTTGGCGCAATATTGGCGATGGTAATTTTTATCACCTCCCATAAGTCCGATAGGGTTGCTAGGAGCCACAGGCCCAATACTTCGTCTTTGAATTTAATGCCCATGCCGTTTAACAGGTCCACACATCCCTGAAACTTGTTCAAGTGGTCGGTAATAGATGAGTCGTCCTTGTATCACATCTGCATCAATTTCATTAGGTGAAATAACTTGTTATTGCTTTTGGAAGCATAGAGCGTCTCTAACTTCTCCCACAGCGTCTTGGCATTTGTTTCACTCCAAATGTAGTTGTACACATTATCATCCACAAATTGCCGAATATAGCCGCACACCTACCTGTGCTAAAAAAACCAGTCCTCTTTTGATTTTGCCGCGGGCTTTTGAGTGGTGAATACCAGAATGTGCATCGATTTGACAAATAGCAGGTCCGACATCTTGCTTTGCCAAGTGTCATAGTTTGTGCCATTCAGACAGATAATCCTGTTTCTTACCTCCATTGATTCCAACAGCATTCAACAACCAGCACTAACAACCAAGCTCTAATACCACCTGTTGGGAAAGAGAATGCCGGTCAGTGAAACCGAGCGGACAAAGATGATAGGCACACAAACACACCCATCAAAGTAATGAGAGAGAGTAAGAACACACAATTTTTTACGTAGAAAATTTTATTCTAAAATAAAAGAAAAAAATCACGGGATACTTAATCCACAAACAAATTCACTATGTGTGTTAGTTACAAAAACCCTTTGGCTACATAGGCTATTGGAGAGCTAAGAACAAAAATAAGAGCAAAATACATGAGTAAATTGGCTACTCATTGTGTTCTCTCTTTCGTTTTTCTCTTTCTTACTTCTTTACACCTCCTTTCTCTCACACTCAGCATACATATATATAGATCAGGCGACTGCCTACCCAGTAGGCAGGTTGCGTGCACAGCAAGGTCTGCCATAAAATATGCAACCTGCCACCAATTCTGCTAAGCGCCATTCTGTCGAGAGGAGTTGACTTGTTCTACAAATCGATTGTCAATTCTGAAAGTCAACATCCCTAAAAAGTTGTTTGTGCAGACTTTACAGATGACCAACTTTTCTATTAGAGTCCCCAGACGTTGACCAAAGTCCTCGGCCCTTTTGCATAGAGTCATCGGACATTATCCGTTATCCTCGAGCGTAACCTAATGTCCTCTGTCAACATGTAAAGTTCTCGGCCCT
>JAOVVI020014134.1:0-11606 GCA_028571085.2 Nepenthes alata | reverse complement strand
CATTAAGCAAATATTAATTTCTGGTTGGTATTATTTTCTTAAGGTATATTTAGAACTTTATGAATTTTAACCATGCTTGTTTTGCCGGAGCCTCCACCTGCTCCCCTTCTGAAAAAATGAAATGTAATTAGTCAACACTTATGCATCAAGAGCATAGAAGATCCAAGTTTAATCTTCTTTTTCTATGGTAAACCATTCTAATCTTCTTTCTCCTTAGGCCTATCTTCTCATATTTTTCCCGTGTATTTTTGCAGTTTATAGGATTTATACATCCATCTTCTTTCATGGTTCACTGCTGCATGTTCTATTCAATATGTTAGCTTTGGTTCCCTTGGGTTCGGAGCTGGAGAGAATCATGGGATCTGTTCGCATGTTGCACGTGATAATTTTGTTGGCTACAAGCAGTGCTGTGTTTCAAATCCTTATTGCATTAGTGGTAGCACATAACCCTTTCCATCATTATGCAAACTTTATGAATGAGTGCTCAATAGGCTTCTCTGGAGTATTGTTTTCGATGATCGTTATAGAGACAAGCTTGAGTGGAGTTCAATCTCGAAGGTTAATCTCTAATGCAATACTCCATATTGATATGCTTTTGGATTTGTGTTTGCAATTGCTAGCATACTGATAGAATCTTTTCTGCAGCATTTTTGGACTTTTTAATGTACCTGCTAAATGGTAAATGCACATCTTGTTTACGCAAATAGTTTTATTCATCCACTGTCATGTTTAAAATCATTCCAGCAGTGTGCATTGTCATTTGAATTGTTTCAGGTATGCATGGATTTTGTTGGTAGTCTTCCAACTTCTTATGAGTAACGTGTCATTGCTTGGGCACCTTTGTGGCATCTTATCTGGGTTTGGATGTCCGTCCTTCATTTCCCTTCGAAAATATTTTTGCTGGTTATTTCAACCCTCTAGTTTCTTGCAATGTTGTGTCAAGGAGTGTGTGTGAAGATACTTATGGAATGTTGTGTTGACTTTGACAGATATTTATGGGTTACTCAATTTCTTGATACCTAAAACATCCTCCTTTTCTGCCATTGAGAACTCATCTTGGCTTGTAAGTATGCCCAAGGAGCTCTGATAAATTGATTAATTTTTAATTTCCTTTCATTTTCTCAGAGATTGTTCGCTGTGGATATTATTATTGATTCATATTCTGTCAGCTTCCTTTAATTGTTTACTGATCTTCTGTTTGATCAACTGTTACACGTGTTGATAATTTGATATGTTGCGTCGATAATGTATGCATTTAATTTTAACAGACATAGATTAAGTGGCTCTTCGTTTGATTTCCATATATAGATAATGGGCATAGTGAATAGCCAGATCAATGCCTTAACAGGGGTGTCCTTATGGCCTGCTACTACTGCATAATTATGTTCTCATTCTAAATATAGAGTTCTTATCTATGATTGTCACTAGCATTTTTATTATACATTGTACTGATGGTATTATTACTCCCTGAGTTGTTTAGTCTCTTTTCTTTTTGAGAGCTATTTGTGTGTTTTGTGCTTGTAGTCTTTCTTTTTGGGGCTGTGTGCGTGTGTTTTAGCATTGTACATCTAAGGTCTTCCTTTTCTACTTCCTTTTTCTTTCCCCCTCTCGTTTGCTTTTTATTTATCAATATTTCTTCTACTTGTTCACATGTCCCTTCTTATGGCTAGTGGTCAACATGATTCTCAAATTAATTTTCCACCTTCTTTGTTCAGAAAATTAAATCTTTTTGGATTCTTTTACTTTTTGATAGGTCAATTCTTAAAATGGGCACCACGGGTCTGTCTTCTGCAAAAATGGATAGGATGGTCTCGACTTTGAAAGATACAAGCAAAGAACAACGAGCCACTATAAAATAAAACAATAAAAAAAAAAATGTTTGGTTCTTAAACTGTCTGTAAGGTGTATTCTTTATCTTGTGAAGCCCTTATCCTTCTCTCTTTCCATACATACCACAAATGAGCCAAAAGAACCATTCTCCATATCTCTGCTTACAATTGTCCTCATAGATAAAAATATCAGTATCGGCCATACTGAGTAATACGTATTGGTATTGCAATTTTTTTTTTTTTAAAAAAGGAACTTGACTATAAAATATCAGCTTATTGGAACAAATAGCACCACCTTGGTGGAAAATGGTTTTGCTCATTTCACACCAATCAGAGCACATAAAATGTCAAATTTCTGTGGCCCACTGGCTATGTATAAGCAAATAATTAATTGATCCTTTCTCTTGCTTAGATAGGCTGCATTTATTGGGAGGATGAAAACCCTGCTTCTTGGAAAATATCCAGTAAAATCTTCTCAAAGCTGCCAAAAGTTTTACTTTCAAACGTGCTTTGGATCCCCATATTACCCCCATAGAGGATGGCAAGCTGCCGGTTGTCCTGAGGAGTTGCATGATAATTCATCATTAATTTGCCTGTGAATCATCTGATTCATTCTACAGAATTTCTTTTGACAAGGAGACACCTAAACCATAAAGCAAACCCAAGAAGGATGATGGAGCCCTCCACTCTTCCACCATCCTCCTGTGCTCCCATTCATTCCCATAACACCATCCATTACTTGGGTGATCTGACCACCATTGTTTGTTATGCTATGCTCGTTGAACAGAGAAGAGATAAAAGTTTCTTTTTTTTTTTTGGGAGGGGGGGAAGAGGTTTTTTATTGTTTGTCAGTGCACCATTTATCATGTGAAAAGGTGACACTTTATTCAACTTCCACTTAACTAGATTGAGAAAATCCTCTAAACCCCCCTAAAATTGACCTTTTGAAAGTCAATCTTGTGTCCTCATGTAGCCATATGCCATATTTTGATGCTAATAATTGGAAGGGGATGCTACCACTGCACATCGGCTAAGGGAAAAGATTGTTCTTTGACCAATTTAACCCCTTGCTCTCCACATTCTCCCTGCCTCTGGAAGAAAAATATTTCAAACATATTTAGCAAGAAGGGCTTTGTTCATCTGCCACAACAATCGTGTACCAAAGGCCCAAGACACCTATTCGTAACCCAGTTGATTTAGTGAAACTAATGAGAATCTTTTATCTTTACAAAGAATCTCTCAAAAACCCATTCCTCCTACTTGTCATGTTGTCATGAATACTAAACAAAGATCCAATAGTTATACTCGGATTAGACACAAATATTGGCTTTTTCCATCTAGCTTACTTCTTTCATCAATGTTTTCTATAAGAGATCTATGATCTTTAAGTTAGCCCATGAAGGAAGCCTAATTTAGGTGATTGTTGATGATTTTATAGCCAAAAAAGAGGCCACTCCTCTAGTGGCTCAAGATCCATGGGAGTATCCCAGTTCATTGTGGTGCCATTGACTTCCTTGAAACACAACATAACACACTGGAGTGACCGAATTCACAAGGCTCCCTGTCGTAGGTTATTGGGGGTATAATCGTATGCAATCTTACATATATATTGTAGAGAGGTTATTTTCATGGTTTAGACTCATGACCTCAGGTTAGACAGGTGTGATCTTACCATGTAAACAACTTTGCATTTTAAGAGTAATATTATATTCATCTCTCTCTCTCTCACCCCACAATATAAAAATCCTCGGGCACTAGGCCACCTCAAATAACCCGATTGCCCAAATCTAGTCTCATAATCAGTGTTGTTGGAAAATAGGAGATGGTGATCGTGTGGAGTCCCACATTGGATGGAGAGGGGAACGAAGCGTGCCTTATAAGAGCGTGGAGATCTCTCCCTTGTGGACACGCCCTGGCGAAGGCAGGGACAAAGCCGTGAGATTGTGGATTTGGTCAAAGCGGACAGTATCTACACGCTTCTGCTATGGCATTCTAATGGGTGGGGAAAGTGTTTCCCCGTGTGGACGCGTTTTGGGGGCGGTAGAGGCCGTTTGCCAGGAACAAAACTGTGCGGGTTCGGCCCAAAATTGACAATATCTATAAGCGGGTGCCTAGGGACGTTACAAATGGTATGAAAGCCGGGGCTCGGTTCGATGTGCCAGCAAGGACGTTGGGCCTCTTTGAGAGGGGTGGACTATAGAGTTCCACATCGGATGAAAAGGGGAACAAAGCGTGCCTCATAAGGGCGTGGATGCCTCTCCCTTGTGGATGTGCCCTGGCAAAGGCAAGGACAAAGCCGTGAGACCGTGGATTCTGTCAAAGTAGACAGTATCTACACGCTTCTGTTATGGCACTCTGATGGGTGGGGAAAGTGTTTCCCCGTGTGGACGCGTTTTGGGGGTGGTAGAGGCCATCTGCCAGTAACAAAACCGTGCGGGCTGAGCCCAAAGCGGACAATATCTATAAGCGGGTGCCTGGGGACGTTACATATTGATTCAAAATCTGGTTCTTATTGATGCACAAGGGAAACCTTCAAGAAAAACCCTCCTCAACTTCATTGTTGACCTTGCTTAAAGCCTCCATCACATGAAGAGTATAGAGACAAAGGTTCTACTGTCCTGAAGCCCACAAACTGTGAAAGAACTCCATTAGCTCTCAGTTGAAAAGGATTGAAGTACTTGGTATGTAGATTCTACTTGACCTATCTCTGAAGTGTATTCTTTATGCACATATAACAGAACTCTAAATCACCCTATGAGAGGCCTTTTGAAATTCCACTTTACCAACCACTTCCTAGGTCACAGGAATAGATTGATCCTGGCATCCACAATTTCATCATCAATTAAGGTCAAAGGTAGAATTTGTCTGTTTTTTTTTACAAAATCATGCTGATTACAAGACAATGTTTTGGAGCATCTTTGTCATTTGTTTAGCCTGCACCATTACTATTAGAATTGTCTGATATATTTTGACATTGATAGATCCAAAATCCTTTGCAAGTAGAAACAGGACAGTAGCATTCAAGCTTCTCTTGAAGAATGCTTGTGGAAATGCTGGGTGAAACTCAATGTTTCCTCTTTTACTATCCCAACTTCTGTTGAAGAAAGAAATCAAGAAACCAATGCTTGGAGCTTTGTATCTTCCCAAACTCTTCATTGCCTCCCAAACCACCTCCTTCAGTGAGAGGGATTTTTAAGAGTTTTTTTCTTTTAAGGAAAAAGAGTGGAAGGCTGACCCATCCAATACTAGCGTCCTCTGGAAATCTTCTGCATTCTAGACTTTGGAAATGCTCGATAGTTATTTCGTCTGACTTGTATCACACAAGTTACATTTTCAACATAGCAATCAAATATGTCTTTGTGACAGTTATACTATGAAAGATGCAAAGCATCCAAAATTGTTAATCATGGGCTCAGCAGTAACATTCTGATTTTACGGCAAAAAACAAAATGGTTTTTAATCATGTTTCTGACTGTTATGCTGGATGACATAATTTGGGGAAAAACCTTGTACTCAAAAAATTGAGATACTGTTTTTCAACGATAGTCAATGTTTTTTTGCTCTACTAGTAGATTTGTTTATTATTGACTTAAGCGGTGAAACCTGAAGAAGTTTGTTGTGGCTCTCAGTCAGCATGTGTGAGGAGACCCAAATTTATCTTATGCTCTGGGGGTAACACATCAGGCGACATTCCTACTCATTCTAGTCAAAATACAACATCCAGGTAACATCTTGGGTTGAAATTTGTTGTATTCTTATACATAAATGATCCAATATAAGAGCCTAGTTTTTGTGTTCATTCATTTTCAGTGGATTGATATCCAGAAATATGTGGAGTCATCTATCTTCATGGATGCCACAAAGGGATACCTCGTCCCAGGTACTTGGCCAAAACCCTATTGAAGTATTTTAGATTAATTTGCTAGATAATTTGAGCGTTTGCCCCATTTTCTTTATCCATATGTATCCATCAGGCAATTGTATATCCAGAACCTACCAGTGTGGTCATCACTTCTGTATCCATTTGATAAAACCTTCTCTTTTGTACCTATCAAACAAAGAAAGAAAATCACAGTAGTCAGCATACTTGGTTAATGACATTTCATCCCCTCCTCACTGCCTTCTCCACCGGCAACCGTACGCATAGTAACCATCTTGTTTATTGGTATTTGCATTGATTGAGTAATATTTTGTTTTCCTTCTTAGAAGCTGTTGCTAATGAGAGTAATTATAGGGGAATGTTATGCTTTCTTTTGAAATGCATATGAGGCAGGTCGGGGGTGCATGTGGGAATCTTTCAACCAGTCAAGTGAACAGGAATTAGACATTTGAGGGGCAAGTATATGTACTTGTACAAAAGAAAAGAACTGAATTTTTTTTTTTTATTTGAACCTGAATTTCTATCTATGAATCACTTAATGTCACTTCAAGTAGATATAATTAAATATTGTTTAGAATTTAAAGTTTCAACACCCACAAAAGAGTCAACCCTACAAATTATCATTAGCCAAAACTAAAATGGAAAAATAATCTAAGATGCATATCATTTTGAAAATTAATTTATTAAAACAGACCTTAAATTTTAGTAGCCTTTTGGCCAAATTATTAAGGATTAATAAACAATGTAAAATCAACTATCTTTATAAAAATATAGTATCTACAGATTAGACATTAATAATAATAATCTTAATCCAGGTAAACCTTTATTTCACTCCCAAGAAATTAAAAAGAGAACCACCCAAACAAACTCAATTCTCAATTACATAAGAGTGACAGCTTGCTTGGTTGCACAGGTGGACTGAAATATCAGTATTGGGCCTCTCAATACCGTGATAAAATCACTATAAATCTTTATATCAATGATATATATGCCGATATTCCAAATATAGGCCAATTTACCTGAAATTTTACTGATGTATTAGCCCATATTTTTCTGGCAGGATTCAACTTGTAAAAAAATTTAACTACTATGTCTAATACCAATATATATTCTTCAATATGCCCGACTCTGATAGCAATATTTTCATTCATGATTGCATGGAATTGGGTTTGGGAATATTTCTTTTTACCTTATTCTTGTTACTTTGTTTGGAATTTTGAGGGAGGGAATAGTTATTTATTGGGAATATTTATTACCGGAAAATTCGGTATAACTATACCATAAGGAGGTGGTACTATGTATTACCAGATAACTGAGAATATTTCCTCCTGTTGGATGACAATAGCCACCGTCCAGTTGTCCTCTGCCCAATTGCACCAACCATCTGTTGTAGCCAGCAATCTCCACTTCCGCTGGCCCACCACCTCTTCTGGCCCCACCCCCTGCACTTAGTTACAGAAGTTTTTCTTGGTTGAAATAGTTATTTTCTGTTTAAATCAAATAACGTCATATTTATTTTTAGGCAATACTTACTCTTTAAGTTAGGATCCATCTCATGAATGACTCAACAAAAGTTCTATGTTGACTGTTGGCTATCTAACACTTACCCTTCTAAAGCTTGAGATCGACAATGTGGAGGAAGTTTATAACAATTATAGCAACATGAGATACTAAAAGGTAGGAAATTGTTTCTAATAAACTATAGGGAAAACGCTTGTCAATACTCTTTTTATTATTTTGTGATTTTATTCTAAATTTTCCTTTGAAATTTCTTAATTTTATTGTTGAACTAGGTTGTGAGCTGAATTTGACACGTTGGAGGAAATTTGGAAACGGAACTAATTTCAGCATTACATTTTATCACATGATGTTGGAAAACTTTTATGTGCCACTCTTTGACAATGGGACCAATAAATGTCAAATTGAACATTTGTAAGTTCCAAAAAATTCCACCTAATCTAAAACCCTAAATTCCTCCAATTTATGAAATTGAGATCAAAAAATGAATTGCAAAAACTAAAACTTGAAATGAAATTACGAAAATCATGAAAAGTATTCAAGCAAAATATAGTTTTTTCTCGTAAATTGTTAAATGATTGTTTATGAATTTTATAGTTCCAAGTTCATCCTCTTCTTAAATATGTTCTACAAGTAAGCAAGGACACTTTATTCGTATCTGACTAGAAGAATCTGCAGAAATAACAGAATATTTCATCCATTAAAGTTTCATCTAAGGTAGTCCTTAACCTTATACTGTAATCTTATTTCATACTATGTGTTTTGGAGACTCGAGTATGTTGTTGGTTTCCACTTACATTCTCCCTCAAAGCAAGTGGGAGCTGCTTTATGTTGTTTGAAAATCCCCTATTGTTTAACGGGTCTAGTAATGACTAGTATTTAGTAGGGTAGTGATTTTCATCTATTATGATGCCTAGTTAGAGGGTGAGCCATGGCACAAGTTGCTCCATTGTAACATGGAGGTAATGTTTTGAATCTAAAAACCTCTCAGCAATGTACGAGTAAGACTGCATGCATGGCTTTTTTCCAAACCCCACTGTGTGCAAGCTTTGTGCATTTGGTGCCCTTTTTACGACGTCTTGTTAACCTAATACAATTTGTCATACACAGTCAACAGCAGATGGTCAGTTTCCTGGTAGGGGGAGGACTCTTGTTGGTAGAAGTGACACAGTTCCTGCCATAAGTTCTGATCTGAACCTGCAGGCCAGACTCTTGGACAACACCAGCCCAGATCATCTGTCAGATGTGTCAGCAACCAGCCCTGCAATTGGAAGGTTCTGCCACACTTGACTTTGCTTCGATACTTTATGAAAGTCTTTACTATTGCTTTGTCTTCTATTTCTTTGTCATATTCTAAGAGGTATGAAAAGGAAAACAATTGATAAAAAGAAGCAACTTCTTCTAATGGAGATGGTCTTTGTTGACATATTCTGTTGCATAATTGTATTGAATATCACCATGACATGAATGATGGCTTTATGTACAACATACTCATTGAGATTTCTTTTCAAGAATCCTTGCAACTTTATTGTCTAATACTAATGACAGTTGAGGCTGCAGTAGTGCATTCCACTAGGTTTCATGCCCAAAGATAACAGGGATGTTGGCCTGGTCATGTGCTTCTTGACCCTTTAATATGGGTTGAAATTCTTGAGTTTGCTCCCACTGTTTTTACCAAATGTTCTCTGGCATAATTTGCTGCTCTTTCTTATCATATTAGTTTTTTTGGCATATCATATAAATGAATTGCTGTCTCAAGCGATAAATTATCTATGCAACCATAAGCTTCCTTGAAGTTTATCTGGCGCCATTTGTTGTGCAGTCCTGTCATTGCGTGTAGTATACGTATCTGTCTCAAGTGTGGATTAGCATCTTCCAGCGGAATGGTAATGTCTGCTTTATTTGACTTCAGGCACTCATCTGTGTATGATTCGGCAGAAGTCACTGGAATCCCAGCACCACGACAGGTTTCATTTTTCAAAATAAATTAGAGGTTGCAATTTTCCGGTGTCCCTATACACGACGGCTATTTTTTGTTTGCTTGATGCAGGGCTCCGTTGCTTCTAATGAAGAGATTCAGAAACTTGTGGCAATGGGTTTTGAAAGGGTAAGTCTCATCATGTGCATATTTGTTACCCTTTACAAATATAAAGTAATAAATAAACAAATAAATAGAAAAAGAAAAGGAAAAACCAACGCACAAGGCTTTAGTAATCATTTTCTTCTTTGATTTCACCAATTTCTTTACAATATGGCCTCACCCACATCCCCCTCCCCCTGTTTTTTTTTTTAATTATTTTTCATGCCCAATTTGATATTTCATTTGGAAGGTTCAACAAGTGGACATTTTTGTTATTACATGCTGTAAGCTGGTTTTTCATGTTTAAAAAAAATGATTTGATCGAAGCGCATGAATTTGCCATCGATTTAGCATTTTGCTCAAAAAATGCATGCCGGAGTCACTTGTAGAAGGCTGGTGATTTTGAACCCCAATAACATTTATTTTTCATTGTTTATTTAAAATTTTGAACGAATTCACAATAATCAATGACCTTGAATTTTAATCCACTTCATCATCATCTTGTCTCAAGATTTATTTCTCTGGTGTGCCCCACTGTTTCTTTCTTTTAAAATCTTGAATTGAGTGGGGCTATATGCTCCATTGCATCACTTTCTAAGCTCAACTATTTGATTTTTCACCTGCAACAGTAGAATCACTCACTGGTCAAAATCCTGTAATTGAAACACCAAATAGGGCAATGTGCCAACTTATTCTTCAACAGCCAGGAATTGAAGTTAATAACCGTGGTAGATATAGCTGAAACTGTTTCTATCCTCGACGCTTGATCCTATATTTTATCCGATGCCCACGGATCTGCCTGATCATGAAACCTCGGCTGCTCTTTCAGACTCAGGTGGAAGTTGCTCTAGCTGCTGCTGATGGAGATCTGGGCATAGCAGTCGAAATACTTATGACTCAACAGGTATATGATTGAAAATACAAGTCAATTCTTTGATGCCCATGGCCTTTACCAAATTCCCTCTCCCCATTTTCCATTTTAGCAAAAGAATCTGTTTTTTTTTTCTTTTTTTAACATTATTGTGAAATTTACAGGGATAAGCGCAGCATCCCATTAGCCTATGCCAGATGAAGTCCAGATGTCCAAGTCCAAACAAATTCCAGCATATGACTCATTGTAAGTGATCAACTTCACTTATTGTAGGCAATTTGATGTTTGATTAAACCTGTACAGCTGTTGAACTTGACTGTTTCCATTACTTGCTCATAGAAAATCAAATACAACTAGGAGCATGGGCTTGTGATCAATATGAACAATTACAACTCATTTGAAACAAATTTAATTGTCAGAAATTGGAAATTTTTTTTCTCCAGATAACTTTGTAGTGAGAATTTATGGATTACTGGGAATTAGTCACTTCAACGGTCTTTGATTGAACTATGGAACGAGGAAGCTCGGTCCCTGGTATAGATGATATCTCCTTGTATCGGGAGTAATTTTTCAAAAAATATATATATATAACCACCCGTGACCGGTATATTGTTAGATATTGTGCTGTCAAAACCATTTAATGAAGGAATTTTTTTCAACAATTATGGAGTATTTATTATTTTTCATAGTTCTCACATTATTTGTCTCAGAGATATTTTAAATATACACTGTGATGTTACATAAATATTAATAATGAATATATTATAGAAGTATTTTAGATATCATTAGACTTGAGAGAATTGTGCATGTTTAGTATGCATTTATTTAGACTTTGATTGATTTAATTATTCATAATTATTTAGGTTAAATATATAGATGATTTTGGATTATATGTGTAATAAATTAAATTCTGTAAATTCTCAATCAGGAATTCATCAATCTCATATTGAGAAAGTATATTCAAGTCTTTTGTATGCATCAAACCTGAGAAATAAGTTGGTCAATTGTAAAAATTATCTTAGAAATAATTTTTCGTTCAATTATAATACAGATTAAGAATAAATAATTATGAAAACTAAGGACTTAACATGTGATTTTATTCTAATCTGATGATTCATGTGGAATATAGTATGGCGGACAGGTAGAAAATAAATTAATTATATGTAAAGATATTTAGTAATTAATCTCTTCTTCTTTTAGGAGTCAATTATGATATATTAATGAATATAGTTGCAATTTGTAAAACTCTAATAATTAGCATTTATAATTTTAAGAGAATTATTCAAAATTAAACTTAAAAAATTTTAATCCTACAGTCAAGAATTGAGATCTCTAAGGATTATGTTATTAAATCAAAGGCTATGATTTTTTAAAGATTATAAATAAAGGTCTTTGTAGAAAATCTCACAGATATCACTCAAATAAATA